>JAJOZX010000613.1:282500-507500 GCA_023014485.1 Bathynomus jamesi | reverse complement strand
TTTATTAATTATATTTAGTTTTTATTAAAAATAATCGCCAGAATAATTACTTTATTATAATAAACTGGAAAAGCGAAAGTTAGGTCCTAGTGCTAAGATTTTATTTACAAATATCATACTATAAAACTGGTTAGTCCAATCAGGGGGGATAGGGGGGTTAATATACAGGATGTCCGCAATATACACCCTGTATATTACATTCATTCATTATACTAATTAATGAGGGAATCAACCCACCCCGACACCCCCAATAAATGAGTGTGCAAAGGAGGTTACCTATTAACCCCGTGACGAAATTCTTTGCCTTATAAGAGTGACCTTGCCCTCGTTATTTTCACTTCTCCAGTTCGGTTTTGTATCTCAATTCAATGATGAAGTTTCATGTTTCGTAAAGAAGGATTAGCCCTAATTTTTAAGCTTCATTGCTCTTAATTGGTTTAATAATCAAATTCACTTTTTGTATTTAAATGAGATTTATAATGATTAACTGTAATTTTTTTATCAGATGTTATCCGTTGTTTTACGTTAATATGGAATATTTAGTAATAAAATACGCGATTAATGCACTAATGATTATATATATATAGTTTAGATTAAAAATTTCAAGGCTTCTTAAAAATTAGGTTTAGGCCAACTGGATAAGTCTTACTTTAAAGCTGAAGTTTCCATTTTGGAGTGGTATACAAGACAGTTCACCACACTTTAACGTACGGTAACTCTCTTTTAGCAAATCATGAGAACGCCTCCATCAAAAACTAGTAAATACATAGTTTGAATAACACTGAAAAGGAACGATCATCGAACCTTTTGAATTTCCTCGAAAAGATAAGTGCTGAACGGTACCAAGATTTAATCGCGTACAGTAGTTTGTAACTCTCTCGCATGGAGACTGACAAGAGGGACGTTCGGTTCTAAGATTGTATCAGGACCCAACACAGTAGCGACGACAACCGAAATGTTGCGGGAATTTTTTGGCGATATGTGGCCTCCTCGATCGATCCTTGAACTTATTATCGAGTCACCGACCGATTTCTTTATCTGGGGATAACTTATTAAAGGAAGAGTTTACATAGATAGTTCGAAGGACGTAGTACGCTTACGAACAAAATCACCACGAGTATCGTGAACCTAACCTAACCGAAGAGACTCTAAATCGCAGTCGAACAAGCGTAAACGTGTTTGCCTATTCGTCCAAGAGGATGGTAGTGGACACTTCCATGCAGCACACGATGTTGGTCTAGATACTGAACGCTTTGAAGGTTATTTTTAACTTCCAAATTCTTAAAATCAATTCTTTGCTCTCGCGGCACGCTCTATTTCGTCTCCTACCAGCGTTTCCCACATTCTTTATCGCGAACTTTGCGTGCATGATTTGTCAAAAGGAAAGATATTAAAAGTGGGGTGAAACGTTCTGTAAACGATTCAAAAGAGGAAACTTCAAGTTTTTAAATGAAGTTAGTCAGTTTCTATAGGTTTAATACTACAAAACTTTTAAATATTTTAACTCTACACCTTGTATACATACATAATATATATATACATAGAGAGAGAGAGAGAGAGAGAGAGAGATCATATGCGTTCTAAACAATACAAATTTCCCATTTATTTGTCGTGTTCATGCAGACTTGCCGGCACTGGTTCGTGTTTTAAAAGAATATTCAAAGATAATTAAAAGACTTGTTTCCTTACGTCAAAGTCGTAAAACAATAATTTTATATTTACCTTAATCGATCTATTTACTGAAAAGAATACCGTATGCACTACTATAATGTTTCGTACACGTCATTACCTTATTAGGTTTGACATACTGTACAGTACCAGTTTCAAAATAAGTTGTTTTTAATACTTTTTACTACAATTTATACCTTTTATATATACCTTTTACCTTTCGTTTTTAAAAACAAAAGAGTACCGAAATCCGAGAGAAGAAAGGAATAAGGTCAGTCAGTTTTTCATTTGTTAGGCGCATAATCATAAAAATAATAATAATTAGGCTCAGTCGTATATCGTGTGGCTGATTGCGGCCGACTCTGACCAATTTCGACCAGGCGATTTAACTGGCCATATTATATCAACCTTCCTTTTTTTGTTTTTTTTTTGGCTCTAATCGATGTAGGAACTGCTTAAGAAAGCTCTCCCTAAAGTGACGCTTATTTGGTGAGCGCCAACCAGTGATACATTCATGAAAAAGGCTCCTCTTCTTTTGTTGTCTTTTAGGTGAAATGTAGATTGTATACGAATTAATTAATTTCCTAAAACAAGTTACTGCGAAATAAAAAGCTCTCCAACCTCTATTTTATAATTAAGAGATTACGATTACTCGCATTTATTATATATAACATGATAACTGTTGTTCAAATTATCATGAAAGTTACGTAAAAATTAATATTTATGAAATAATTTTAACCGGAATGTTACACTGAGAGTTTACATAACAGAATCCGTTATGGTATAAACGCTAAATGCGTAAAATTGCCGTGTTAATTCCCCATTTTAAAGTTAATTAATCCAACAGCAGAGAACCAACTATCAACCTGACGCGTAAATAAGCGTAAAATTTCGCATTATATGGATAATTCGACTCCGATCATAAAAGACAAAAGAAAAAATGAAAGAATATGGCGTGTGAAGGGACGCACGATAAGGCTGGCTAATCTTATCGGAATAAAATACGCGTCTCTATACAACAGCAGCGATATCTTAAAAAAGAATCGCCCTTTTCAAACTTTATACACAAAACAGAATTAACACATGCAATCATATAAATGATTAATGGAGAAAAGTAAACAAATTAGTTTTACACTATGAAATGCGAATACAATCGATCATTCGGTTTTTCTGAAATTCTATTTAAATAGCTTGCTTTATTACACGGACAGAAACTTTGACACTCTGACGCAAAATCACAGCCAAATTCTTTGTTCTTTGGTTTAAGACATCTGTGTATATTTGCTTAACATCAGAATACGTATATTGTTTGCTAGAAATCATGTGTGTATATATATATATATGTTGCCGAAGTTATGGGCACCAACTGTATAGGCTAATAGGTTACTAATTTGAAGAGAGGTTGCGGTAATTTATAATTAGATAATAGATATGTTAACGAGTTATTAATTAAGTACCTAATTAGTTATTTGATGTCCCCAGTTGATTTCTATCAACAGTTAAGGAAAGGGAATACTGCACGTTTCTTTTTCTTTAATCAACAAATATAATATTGCAATTATATAAAAAAAAGGATTGGTACATACAACACAAAAATGCAATTGGCTATAAATCAATATTAGTACGAAAGGCTTGATGTGTACAAATAGATTGTCTCTATAAATACACAATATCAAAGACAATAACAGATAATAAATTACATTAAGTTGTACAATTTTATTGGATTGTTTATTTAAATTGCTAACTCGATAAATGAAACACAATACGAGTTCCCTGCGCAGACATAAAGAAAACAGAATATTTATGCACACGTTGAATTTCTGTAATGGTGCTTTACAGCCTATGAGTCTATGCGGAGAAACATGACAAAGGGTAAGTAGGCAAAAATTGTATAGTAGGTCAATACCGGAGAGATAGAATAGAATAGAATAACCTTTATTAATAATAATAATAAAATAAATAAATTTTTTCAATTTACAATGACATGAATAATTGTAAAACTCGATTATTTATTTTATTTAATTTGGCCCTTAAGTTTTAGGCTTTACTGAGCTCTTATTAAAAATAAGCAGCTAATTGTTATTAATTAATAATAATAAATAAATAAATAAGTATTATTAATAGTTAAAACATGTATTACAATATTAAACAATATTAATGGACAATATTAAACAATATTAGTGGACATTAATCCTAGATTTTTGTTAGTATGCCATTATTAATTGGGATTTCAACTTGGTTTTAAACAAATTTACATTCACAATATTTTTTATATCAGCATGCAAGTCATTCCATAGTTTCAATCCAATGAAAATGGGTATTTTTTAAGATGAAGACACTCTAAATTGAGGTATAACAAGCTTTGATCTATTTCTGGTCTGATACGAGTGGATTTCTTGATGAGTTACAAAATATCTTTTTACCCATTGCAAATTAATGATTTTGTTCTTACACTCGTAAATAAAAATAAAATGTGCCAGTTTAGTTATATCGTTGAGCTTTAGTAGGTTTAGCTCTTTAAATAATGCACCACAGTGATCAAGGAAATCAGCATCAGATAATAACCTTATTGCTCGTTTTTGGATGACAAGATACCATTTAATGCGTTGTTAGCGGAGATTCCCCAAACAAGGGTGCAGATGTTATATAAGGAAGAATAAGAGTATGATAAAGAGTCAATAAAACTTGTTTAGGGACTACATTTCTAAGTTTAAACATTATAGCAACGCTCCTTGACTGAAGGAAAACTGACCTAAAACTTCAACTGTTAAATCTTGAAGACATGAGACTTGAGTGATTTCGTTATTTATGGTTGCCTTTCCTCTGATTTTATGGTTACTTCACAGTTCATTGGTGATGGTCTTGGTTGGTTTTGATGGTCGCTTTTTGAGTTTCTTTTGTTTGAAGTCTACTTTACGATATCGGGGAGTGTTTTCATGAGACTGACCACTATTTCAGCGTTGGTGAGAAATGTTCATTAACGAGGAAGGCGTCTCTTGTCGTAACTTCACAATGGTATCTACAAGGTCTTCTTCAATAGATCTCTACTGGTAACGAGGATTTGTGGGGTCTTCAATGAGCTTTGACGAATTTGCTTTTGTTCATATTTAGTAAGCGGTTTTTTCAGACAACTGGACTTCATTAGGAATATTGTATCGGCAGGAAAAAAACCTTCGATACGCACTTGGGAAATGTATTATAGAGAGTTTCTGCAATAAAACTGTAGGCCTAAAAAGGAATGTTTATAAGCACCAACGCATCCATCCATCCATATTATGTATATATATATATATACACACACAGGGCTGTGACGTAACAAGTTACTCAATAATAGTTACATTTTTTAGTAATTGTAACGGTAACTAGTTACATTTTCCGGTCCAGTAATTGTTACAAAAAACCATGAATATTTGTAACTTGTACCAGTTACTTTTTTCTGTGAGGGCAAAAAGTTAGTAGCTACTTTTTGCTCACAAGCCTTCCTCGACGTACAGTGCTTACAAGAAGTCTCGCGCCTCTGTCTCGTCCCAAGCTAGTCTGTTAGGTATAAAATGGGCGGTCCTTATGGCAGCGGAGGTGTGTTCGGATTGGTGCACATAATTGCTCTAACCCCATCAATGACGTCCACATTATCATTGTGTTGATCACTCTATCTATTTATATATAGAAACATACTGTATATAGATATATATAGAGTATGCAGGGGATAACGTGTCTCAGTCCCAGCTATGGTAGTTGTCTTACAATTAACAGTCCCAAGTGCAAGTTACGTTAACACCTCCACATAAACTACCCTGGACTAAAATAACATACGTGAAGCCCTTACCCACAAACCATTTAAAAGGTGTGATTTAAAAGTCTCTCTCTCTCTCTCTCTCTCTCTCTCTCTCTCTCTCTCTCTCTCTCTCTCTCTCTCTCTCTCGACTTAGTATTCACGACCGAAGACAACCTCGTCACTGGCCTCACCGTTGACGAATCGTTGGGCGGGAGTGATCACGGTCTGATTAGGTTCCATGTGTGCGTCCCTCGGGTGAAGCGTAGTAACTCGAGAGGCAGTAAGCTCGATCTCCGGCGGGCGGACTTTGTTAGCCTCAGGGATAGCGTAGGTGAGATGGGGTTAGAGGTCGGCGGCGATGTTGAGCGAGTGTGGAGTGCATTCCGGGACGAGTTTATGGTGCTGCAGTCTGCTGCCATACCCTCAAAACCGGTCACCCCTGCTTCAACGCAGCCTAAGTGGTTCAATCGTGACATCGCTTTGGCTATCCAAAATAGGAAAGTAGCGTATAGGAGGGCGAAGGCCAATCGTTCCCATGAGAACACTGAAGCGTATGTCCGCCTGTGTAGGGAAGTGAAGGCGAAGGTTAGGCTAGCGAAACGTAACGAAGAACTACGGGTGGCAAGCCTCTGCAAGGGGAACCCTAAGGAGTTCTGCGGACCTCCGACGCGGACATCGCTAATGTGCTTAATGAGTACTTTGCGGGAGTGTTCACCAGGGAGGACACCCGCATCATCCCCGAGCCAGGCGTGAGGCACGAAGGTGCTGGCCTGGATAGTGTTCGATGTACCGCGACAGTCATCGCCGATAGAATAGACAAACTGAGCGCGTTTAAGGCTCCTGGGCCAGACCAGTTTCTCCCCAGAGTGGTGCGGGAGGTGCGCGATCAGGTGGCTCCCCACCTGGCTACAGTCTTCAACAAATCGTTGGAGACGGGCCAGGTGCCTGGTGACTGGAGGGAAGCCAACGTGACCCCTATCTTTAAGAAAGGGGATCACGAAAGTCCAGGGAACTATCGTCCCATTAGTCTCACTTCAGTTGTAGGTAAATTATTAGAGGGGATAATAGCCGATAGGATCGTTGACCATTTGGATTCCTACAAGCTGCTTGGGGACTCCCAACATGGGTTTAGACGGCATAGGTCGTGTCTCACCAACTTGCTCGAGTTTTTCCATGTCATGTTGAGTGAGTATGATAAGAGTAGGGCGATTGATATACTTTATCTCGACTTTCAGAAAGCCTTTGATAAGGTACCTCACCGCCGGCTAATGGCGAAAGTGCGCGCGCTGGGTATCGGTGGGGAAATAGGTAGGTGGATTGAAAACTGGCTGAGGAATAGGCGGCAGAGGGTTGTAATTAAAGGGGCTAGTTCGGGTTGGGCCTCGGTCACTAGTGGGGTTCCTCAGGGTTCCGTTTTGGGGCCACTGTTGTTTATCATTTACATAAATGATATCGACGGTGGCATCGTCAGTCGGATTGCCAAATTCGCTGATGACACGAAGCTTGGGGCCAATGTTGGGACGCCCGAAGCGATCGAGGAACTGCGTGCGGACCTAGGTAGGATAGGAGAGTATTCCGAAAAATGGCAAATGCCGTTTAACTTGGGTAAATGCAAAGTGATGCACATTGGCTATGCCAATCCCAAGTCGGACTACTCGATGTTGGGGAGTAATATCGAGGTGACTGATTTAGAAAAGGACTTGGGTGTGCTAATTAGCAGCGACCTTAAGTTTACGAAACAGTGCGTAGAGGTGGAAAGGAAAGCCCAGAAACTATTGGGTTATATCAGGAGGCAATTTCAGTTTCGGAACAAGGAGATTGTGCTCTCACTGTACAATTCCCTTGTTCGGCCGCACCTGGAGTATGCTGTGCAGTTCTGGTCGCCCACCCTCAGGAAAGATATTGAGACGCTGGAGCGAGTGCAGGCGAGGGCCACAAAGTTAATCCCTTCCGTTAGGCATATGGGCTACAATCGACGGTTACGCGCCCTGAACTTGTTTTCGCTGGAAACTCGGAGGCTGCGCGGTCAACTGATCGAGGTTTTCAAGCTCTTACGCGGGTTCAACGATGTCGATTTTAGAAGTATGTTTAGTTTAAATGATAACCCAACTCGCAACAATGGTTGGAAGTTGGATTTGAAACGGTTTAGGACTAGTGTGTGTGGGAATTACTTTACGTATAAGATCTGCGACACATGGAACAGGTTACCTTCAGAAGTTGTGAACAGTTCCTCTGTGGATCAGTTCAAGAAAAGGTTAGACCAAATCTGGCACACTATTTGAGTGTGTACAAAATTTTCCCTGGCACTCGTTGCCATTGGTACCTCCTCGGTATGGGCCGCAAGGCCTTTTGAGGTACTTATTTTCCTTGTAACTCCTTGTAACTCTCTCTGTCTCTCTCTCTGATCACACCGCATGGCAATGTATCCATATAACGTTAATAACAACCGAAACTCGAGAAAATATACTCCCTGCCTTCCGCTCTACTCCAAATCCTTTTCTCTTAGTGACCTCTTAATACAAACTAATCTATCATATTTTGCGACTTTTTAACTCTGGTAGGATTCAATTCCATTTCTATAGTGTAAGAG
Organism: Bathynomus jamesi; assembly: GCA_023014485.1. NCBI lineage: Eukaryota > Metazoa > Arthropoda > Malacostraca > Isopoda > Cirolanidae > Bathynomus > Bathynomus jamesi. The sequence goes on along the minus strand of JAJOZX010000613.1, from coordinate 499,467 downwards.
ATACTTAAATTCATGTGTGTGTATTATGCCATATGATGTGCGTAATAAATAATCATTTTTAAATAGTTGGAGCGTTCAAGGGCATCTGTAATAATCTATAGACTACCCCTCAAGCCCACTCTCAACACTTAGATTCCCGTAAGACACAGGCGTCTTCAAGTAACACGAATGCGTAGAGATCTAAGGTGTTAGATTCCATATTATATAATTTATGTGCTAGGTTTAAGAACGCTGGCATTGAAGGATGGAAGGAAGGGACAGTAAAAGCGATAATAGGTTTAATGAAGGAAGTGGAATGAGGATGGAGGTAAGCGTTGCTATGTCGAAGGAAACGAGGTTGGGTGGGGAATTACGAAGGGAGGAGGAAATGCTAAACACAAACTCAAATATTTATTTTGCCCTAGACCTAGAAAGACAAAGAGCAAAATACCTTAAACTAACAATGAATTGACAGAAACAGAAGAGTCTGGTCTTAGACGCACTGATAGGTTTAACGTATGTGGCTAGAGGCCACCACTCAGAATTACCACTACTACCTAAGTCATAATAAGGTTATTTACTATGACAAAGTAGTCATGAGTAGTTATGGAAATAAAATGTGATTATACTGTTGATGGCTGACTATATTCAGTTGGGATATAAACTATTGCTGACAATCTTTGGATCCTTGGCTTTTAAGACGAATTTTTTATGCATATGTTCAACAAAATAGGAAATTGGTTGATTATTATTACCATTCGAAAGGTTGGTACCCTTCACAACCGAAATCAATTTCAGAAGGGGTGCATGGTATCCTCATTTCCTTTATCGTCCCAGCACGCTTCACATAAGCCATTTACACAAAGATGGAAAGGCCGTCTGTGCACCACGAGACGACCCAGGCAATGCGGGGAGCAATGGTGACATTGCATGAATATGGTGTGCCAATAAGAGAAATATCAAGACGACTAGACGTTCATCGAAGCACTGTGGAACGGTGGATTCATCGGTATGAAGCAGAAAACTCAATCGCTACTTTGCCGAGGCCTGGTCCTCCGCGTTCAACATCTCAAGAGGAAGATGCTGCGATTGTAATCATGCCAGAGAGCATCCGTTTGTTCCAGCGATGCATATTTACAGACACCTGAACCTTCGTTGTAGCGCAAATACAGTGAACAACAGACTTCACGAGGCAGGGTATTTTTCTCGCCGTCCAGCTATAAAACCTGCATTGACGATTGAGCATAAAGAGGCGCGGATGGGATTTGCCTTGCAATACTTGCCGCAGGAGGAAGAATTCTGGAGAAAAGTTGTGTACTGTGACGAAAAAACATTTTCAACAGATAGCCATGGTTCCCTGCATTGTTGGAGGCAGCGCGGAAAACGCTATGAAGAAGGAAATGTTTTCCCGAGCAAACGTAGTGGTCACATCAATCTCGGTGTGTGGGGCTGGATGTCTGGCTATGGTGTCGGAGAATTGACTCAAGTAGATGGACGTTTTACTGGACAGCAATATTGCCAGATACTGGAAGAGGTGCTGCTACCTAGTGTTCGTGCGTACCTGGTTCCAGCACCGGAACCATTTTACTTAATGGAAGATAAGTCCCATTCATAGGAGTAACGTTGTGAGAGTGTGGTACGAAGATCATAGTTCGTTTAATAGGTTACCACTTAAAACAATGGATAAACTATCTATTAGTGAGACGACCGTGACTTCCTCGAAATGCGAGCGCGTGAGAGGTTCACTGAGGAATTTGGTCATTAGATTCTTCACGTAGGATATATATCACAAACAACAATATTGACAACAATTCCCAACAATTACTTGATATCAATAATTGCATTTGAGCAAATAATTTAGATCTGCGTCAAAATAACTTAGGTATCATGCCATGATTTGGGATATTTACCGAATTAGTCGTTCTCTATAGTCTACAGTATATATTGAGACGGTATAATGTAATGCCCAATCGCTAAAACCAGGAAAAGTGTCGAAAGTAACTTTTGAAGTATGATAATTAGTAACTAGTTACTTTTTGAGACTAACTATTAACTGTAAATAGTTATTTATTTGAGGCAGTAACTAGTAAGTATAATTAGTTACAAAAAAGTAACTGTCACAACACTGTATATAGTATATAAACCCAAGAGAACTTTAGGAAGACCAAGAACAAAAGAATGTCGATGTGCAAGTCTTCAAAAAGTTACAAGAACATATCCAAGCGTCTCCATCTACTGTACATGTCACAACGATCCCGAGCGCCGTAAAGAAATGGGTATAGTTTGGTATTGTCCAAACTTTACTGAAATCAGGCATGCCACCAAACATATTCCTCCAACAAACATATTCCTCCAACATATTCCTCCAACCGTTACTTGAAGTAGTAGATATCTCCGTACATACCTCAACGGATCAGAGAACGTGTCACAAGAATTGTCTACACGGGAAGGTTGCAAGGAAAAAGCCATTTCTGCGTTCTCATCACAAAGCTGCATTTCTCAAGTATGCAAAGGAACACCTCGATGATTCCCAAGTGTCTTAGACCAATATTCTCTGGTATGATAAGAAAAAAATTGAACATTTTGGCCACGCTTAAAAGAGGTTTGTTTGGAGGAAAAAGAACAAGGCATTTAATAAGAACATCCCGACACTCCGGCTCGATCATGCTTTGTATTTCTATGTCATTTGCAGGTACAGCCAGTTTGCTTCGAGTTGATGGAACAATGGACTGAGCAAAATATAAGTAGATTTTGGGTGAAAATGTTTTGCCTTTAGTGAGGAAGTTGAAGATAGGGGATGGAGAGATATTCAGACAGGATAATGATCCAAAGCATGGATGATCCAAAAGTACAGTAAAATGGTTGGAACAGGAGAAAATCAAAGTTCTGATATGGCCTTCATAGTCATCGGATCTCACTGTCATCGAACGTCTTGGGGAAAAATCTGAAGCAATGGGCCATGCAATTGGAAAATGGAAGAATTATACCGAGTTTATTTGTGTTCCGTCGTAGTTTGCAAATTTTACTTAAACAGAAGCTTTTGATGCAGCGAGTGTTTTCACGGATGGTTGGCATATGTTGGTCAAGAAATTATGAGTGTTTCTGTGGATGAGGAGTGTAGAGAAAAGTTTTTTGTTTTTGGAGGAATGAGGTGATGCGTTTCATTTCTTAATTCATAAAAAATAAACTATAGCAAATACAAGAATCAGCTATTGACTGAACTAAAAAAAACCTTATGACTTTTCACCTCTTCCCCTCTATCCACAGTGAAGAAATACACTATCATTTTCACCAAAAGTCATTCAATAAAGAATTATTTCAAAGTAAAAGAAACACCACTAACAGAACCAAGTGCTGGGCGTCGTGTACAAGACCTGCCACGGTGTAGTATTTAAACGAATGGTGCAAAAAGAATTTGTATTAACTATTTATTGAATTAATACATTGGGAAAATTTAAAGGGCATTTAATTCAGTAATGTTTCAAGTTTTATATCTGACGTTTAGTAAGATCTGCACATGCCTTCCATCATTTTCAATAGCTAAACGAAATCTATGTTCTAATTCAATAAAAAACATTGTCCAAAACAGTTACAGGAAATGATACTACGGCATCTCCAATACGCATTTTTAGGTCATTAATATCCCTTGGTTTGTTGTAATATGCAGTTGTTTTTACATAACCCTAAAGACAAAGGAGATAGGTCCAGAAAGCGAGCTGGCCATCTTGTAGGTCCTTCTCGGTTAATCCACTGTCCTCGGAATGTTTAGTCTTGAAACATACGCATAGTACGAGCAAAATGAAACTGTGCACCATCCTGCTGAAATACTACACGTTGCAATAGACCTGAAATCTGTCGAACTTTTCGTACACGAGGAACAAAGAACTCTTAACATTCTGAGATAAGATTGATTCCCCATTAACAGTTTTGTCTTCGTACAAAAAAGGGGCTCGTAAATATGATCGCGCGACAAAGCACACCAAACGTTCACTTTTGGCCTAAGCACGAGTACTTAATGAATGTACTGTAACAACTCTTTCATTAACTGTAATAGTAATTAGTTTATAATACTGTACAGTAGTACTGATTGCATATATGTGGTAAAGTATTTATTTTTAGTTTTTATACTGTAATGTCAGTCAAGATTTTAATAATTGTTTTAAGGATGGTTTTAACATTTTGATTAATGTTAGATTCTAATTTTAAGTTTATAGAACCCTGATAATGGGAATTGTCGTTCAGAAACGTCGACCTGAAATAAAGATAGAAAATATGCCTTTAGATCATCATCTTCCTTGTACACTTCAAATATGAACGCACCCCTTTAGGTCTTCCTCTTCATAATTACAATAAGGTTCTCAAGGAACAAATACGTATATATACAGAGTTGGTTCAAAACGTTTCGTGACTGGAATCAGTACCAACGTACACGCATACGTACATATGTATTCTATATCACAGGGGCACAGCCAGGATTTTATAAAGGGCGGGGACCCAAGCCAGCGATTATTACCAACAGCACTGGTCTACACACACACCACACACACACGTGTCAAGGGCGGATCCAGAAGCCCATCTGCCGGGGGGGGGGTACACAATTTTTTGAAAGGGAACTCAGATTTCTGACCCAGATTATGCTATGAGACACTCCTACATGGATTAATGATTGACAGGGCCGGCGAGAGCTGCCCCGGGCCTCGGGGAAGGATTGGTATATGGGCCCCCCTGTTTACTCAGTATTTTATTGTGAATATTTTTTGTGTACATAACAAGCAAATTGATTGTATGTCCAAGTCACTATTCAAAACATACAGTATGAATAAACAACTCAGAAGAAAATGACCATTTTATTTTGCGAATGAATCATATTAATTCTATCACCATACAATTTACAAATTCAGTACCAGTCCATGCAGGCAAGACAATTGTTTAGTGCAAGATTTTCATAATTAGAAGTGTACTTTCTTTGCCTTCTCTCTAGCAAAGTGGTAAATGATTCTGATGAAATTTAAAGTACGGGCTAACTGGCATTCAATTACGATGATTCCTAGCTCTGTCAGTCGGTCTTGGGCATTGGTGGACCGCAGATAATATTTTATCTGTTTCAGTTTGACTATGATAATCTCTCTAAAATGTACAGTATGTTCATTAATTATATTTCCTCTCTCTTATTTAATTAATTGCTTTATTAATATTTTTAGATTTTATCCCCCCTTTTTCCGGGTCCCGGGGATTTAACTCGGCGGCCCTGATGATTAAAAAACAAGCTCATCAGCAACTGGGAAACGTAAACAAATATGGCGCCTGACGCAGGCTGTTTCCCTCCGCCTGCGTGTCAGAATTGCCAATTTTTAGCGGTACCACATTCAAAAGATTTCACTTATTTGAGCCAAATATACACAGAATAATAACAATTAATAACAATAATAGATTTATTAACTGTAAACTAATTTTATATTGGCGACTGCTATAAATTATACATGTCATCCTTATTGGATACCAAATGGAGAAGGTCTGATGAAAGGAGGTTCCGGACCACCTGGTCTAAACCTTGATAAAGGGGGGACCGGCCCCCTTTGGGCCCCCTGTTGCCTGCGCTACTGCTATACCATACCAAATTTTGGAGTTGATATGTTACACGAGGAGGCCGACAGGTACCGACATGCATCAGGTTGTTTGCATCAGGTAACATTGTTTGCGCAGTGCAGTACAGTTCCATGAAGTTTCGTACTAATCGTTCGAAAGGTAAGGTGATGCTAGAGGTCTTTTTTGACCACAAGGGAACCGTCTATTATGATTTGATAGTAGAGAAAAGAACCGTGACCAAAGAGATTTATGAAGAACTCCTCCGTCGTCTCCCAGAAGCAATCTATAGAAAGCGACCAGAGCTGAGGACAGAGAAGAATTAGATTCTCTAACGTAACAATGTACCCTCTCACCGATCGCTGTTGGTGACGCACTATTCAAGTGAGGTTGGCACAGGTTTTCTACCACATCCACCATACTCTCTTGACCTTGTTTCTCGTGATTTTTACCTTTTTCCACGATTGAAAAGTCACCTAAAGAAACCTCATTTTTGAATCGTTAATGATGCTAAAGTGACTACAAGAGAAGCAGTAAAGAAGAATGCACAAAAACTGGTTCCAGCCATGTTTTGAGGAACTTTACCGACGGTGGCAGAAGTTCGTAACTAGCCAGGGGTAGTATTTTGAGGATGTGGTGTAAATTACTATATCACACCAGATTTCTGCAACAGATCAAGTCAAGTCTCGAAACTTTTATAATAAATTCTGTGTGTGTGTGTGTGTGTGTGTGTGTGTGTGTATAGTTTAACGTGGAATCCGAACTACGACTCACCACGGGCAGTCAGAAATTACAAAGTATTTACCCGGACTCGATCTCACAATCTTCCGATCAGCAGCCCAGCGTTGTAACCACTAGGCCACCCAGGGTACCTGGGGTACCCATTTATCTATCAACCTATTTTCTTTCTGGAAAGATGAACAACTAAGCAAGCTGCACGCCGCTGCTTTCGCCGGGAATCGGACCTGGAGCCAGTGGATTTATAGTCAGCGACGGTAACCACCACACCACCGAGGCAATGTATATAGCCTTGGTTTATATATATATATATACAAAAAACCATAAGATTTAAAGAATAGTAAGAAAGAATTTAGTTTAGTTTTTAAAATTTTATTTACTTTTTCTGAGAACTTGTTTCCGCAACTTTGTATTCAAGTGTACACTGTACAATCAGCTTCAAAAATAGCTTCACACTCTTAATTAAACTCTGGAATAAACGTTTGAACGTTTATAGGTACAACAGCCGGCTGTTGTACCAATAATTTGAAAATCCCTATTACCATATTTATTTTAGCCCAAAAGTCCTACATATTACTTTACTTTTTAATATCAGCTTCATCACATGCACGAAGAACTGTAGTAAAATGTGACCCAGATACTTAAATTCTTGAACTTGTTTGATTGGTTTGCCATGCAATATACACTGTGGCCCATATGTCCCTTTATCCCCCATTTACCCTCACCCTATTGTAGTAGGAAAGCGTTCAGGGGTAAAGAGACTTATGGGGACACCCTGTATATATATATATATATATATATATATATATATAAAGAAAAATAACCAAGTAACTTCCATCTCTTGATAAAGTGAATTCGTTTCTTCTTTCAGGAGTTCGTCTTCTCGTAAGAGTAATGAAAAACATGTCCAAATGTTTGTGATTTTATATCAATATTACGAAAAGCATGAAACAATTTAGAGTTTAGGCAAATCGCTTCCTGGAAATGGAAGGAATCCGTCTCTATATACAGAGCATTGCATTTTAGAAGAAAATAAAAATTTTAATTCCAGTAATAATCAGAAAAGTGCGTTAACGTACTCGGACATGAACAAAACCGATTATAACTCGTATAATGGCGACGTTTGACTTTATGCAAGTATATGGACTTCAAATTTCAAACTAATTTTAGATTTTCAATGAAAATTACTAACCTAACCTAACCAGACTAACCTAACATAACCGGACATAATGTAACCTAATTGAACCTAACCTGACTTAATTTAAACTAACTTTTTATTGTCGACATTATGCAGATCGACTCTGTTCCGCTACCCGAAAAAATTCTCTCCTTTCCATTGAATGAGAAATGTGAACAACGAAAACACTAGTAGTAGTTGGATGGGAGACCGTTCTCTTCGTTCAGATGATGTAGCGACCCGTGGTTCAGATGCCACGTAGAGCTGTAGGTCCCCTCCACCATATGACCTTTGATGCTGTGAAAGAGGTTAAACAACTCCCATCAAACAAACGAAGAGTGTTCATACGAATGCGTTCATACCTTATATGAAAAATCTCCACCCACGCATTTGTATGAACACTGTTCGTTTGTTTGATGGGAGTTGTTTAACCTCCTTCACAGCATCAAAGGTCATATGGTGGAGGGGACCTACAGCTTTATGTGGAATCGGAATCACGGATCGCTACATCATCTGGACGAAGAAGACTGTCTCCCATCCAACTACTGCTCAGATTCGGTGTTGATTAACTTCTCTGATCAACGGGAAGCAGTGTTACGACATTGACCACGATGTAGCCCATTCGTATGAAAACGTTTCCGAGTTACACATTAACATATAAAAACGTTTCTGAACGTTTCTGCTAGAAGGTAAATGTGACGATTACGTTCCGAAAGAGAAACCAGGTTTCTTTGCTTAAAAGTCTAAGGAAAAAATGATGCAAATGGCTCCGTATAAATTTTTCTACTAAGTTGAAAGTTTATAAAAAGGAAAATTTACATATACAGGGTGTCCATATATTGTTCATCTTGTTCCTGATTAATTATGCATCCACACCTATAAAGATCGGGATTATCTGCAATCCTAACTAACAACAAACCCACGTAAAGCTACTGTATTACGAATTGCGCTACTCATTTGAATGGGTGTCTAGAGGGCAGAGTTGGGCAAAGTCGAACAATGAAGCCCTTGCGTTCTGTCGAAGACTTAATCTTTAAATAATCTCCGTCTTCAGTGTTGATATATATATATATATATTAAGCTCTTTGTTAAATTATTTTACTTGTGTATATTTTAGCGCTAATCCCCATTTCCACGTGGATAAAATTTCAAATCTTTAAATTTATTGCCGAAGTTTGAGACGGATTCCGTGTTTACAATTTACCGCCACAAATATTTTATTTTTAATTCCCATATTTGTTGGTTTCAAACATTTTTTTTTTTGTGGGATTTAAGATATGAATGAGAAAGACTATTTGTTGAATGCATGCACAGAGATTGGTTTGATTTTTTTCTAAGTAATTGGTTTTATTTTAGTTATATTAACGAAAGAACATCAGTGAAGTGATTTGTTTCATTCTGAGACTCAAAACCTTAAATCTTTGACTTCAGTTTCGTACCTGCAATAAGGGCCAGCAATACATTTTTTTAGTGAGGTACTCTCGTACCTCATTGTGATAAAAGGGTTAAATATAATTTTGAGTTGCGGAATTCTTAAATGAATACAGTATACAGATGTCTAGGGCTTTACGTTGTAGCCACGTTGAAACAACGCTGCCCATTAGATCAGCGAGGCTAAGCGACGTTATGTCTGCTCAGTTGTTGGATGGGTGACCCTCTTCCGAATTCAGATGATGATGTGACGTTTAAATGGTTCGGATTCCACCTAAAGCTATAGTTTAGCTTCGTCACATGACCTTTACTTTACGAGGGAAGTGAAACAATCTCTCTCTCTCTGTTTCAGTAATTTTTTTTTAGAATTTTGTCGAGTGTTTTCATTCAGGTTCTCGAAATTCAAAACTGAAGATTTAAACTGAGAAATAAATAATTACTTGAAGAAATAAAAGTAATAAATTCGAACTTACAACGTGAAAAAGGTAATTTTAATGAAAATGTGGAACTTAATTTATAATGATTTTTTTTTAATAATATTTTACATAATTATTATCGTTTTCTTGGAAATTTTTATAGAAGCATTTGTCTATATATATATATAATATAGTCTTTCATGAAGTGTACATATTTTAAAATTATTTTTAATCCCGAGAGAGAAGTTATATTAACCAACCAACGAAGCGGTTACAATTTTTCCCATTTTCATACCTCAACTCGAAATCAATTTGGGAGTGATCAATTTTCTCCCATTGTTCAACCGGGATTGTGATGCATTATTTTAAGGCGTAAATTTAGAGTGTCCTTCCTCTTTCCTAGCAATTATCTCGAGTGAAATCATGACAAAAGACCTTAAACTCACTTTGGGACACCGTGAAAAAGGTCTCTCTCCGCCTCTCCATTTTTAAGGTTACCGCAACGATTTGTCTATTTCACCGTTTTCGGATATATTCTCTCGCATGATGTGATTGATTTGAAAGGACTTTTCATGCCTACCGAACATTTACTCAGAAGGGATTACTGCTTAAAATAGGGCGAGAACTCTGTCATATTATATTACAGATTTACGATCCACTCTTCCCGTCGATCAACGAAGTGTTTCTGGAGTTGGATAGTGTGTGTGTGTGGGGGGGGGGACGCCCTCCGCGTGCAGATTATGTAGTGACCCGTGGTTCGGATCTCACGTAGGTCTGCTCCATCATATAACAGTAGAAGCTGCGAAAGAGGTTAAACAAACCCCTCTAAAAAACAAATGAAAATAAATAATAGTGAAAATGTTCATACCATACTTACACAACCTAACTGGGTATAATCTATACTCAACGTTTTGGAGAAAATTTCAAGTTCAAAGGAAATGTCTTAGAAGTACACTGAAATATTTTTAATTTATTATTTTTATAAAAAAGATTTTAAAGTTAGTCGGAAATTACTCGTATGTTAAGTTATTTTCTCTTTTGTGTTTCGGGTTGATGAGAAAACTAGAACTCGGCTGTTTATCTAATACTAATAATTAATTAATTAATAATAATTATTAATTAATAATTAATAATAATAATAATAAATTAGTCAGAATAACCGTGCCTCAGTATATTAATCGTTTTTAATGAGGAACTTAGTCTGTTTCTACAACTGTAATAACTTTTGGATCACCTGAAGATCAGGGCCCCAAGCCTTCTTTAGTTAGCTTTATAAGGCTAACTAATGAAAATATCACGACCTAACCTAACCAATCGTCAAAGGCGTACAGTTGACCTAACGATTGGTTAGGTTAGGTCGTGATACTTTCGTTAGTTAGCCTTATAGGGCTAACGAAAATATCACGACTTAACCTAACCAATCGTTAGGACAACTGTACTCCCTTGACGATTGGTTAAGTTAAGTCGTGATATTTTTGTTAGCTTTATATGGTTAACTAATGGCAGTTACAAAGCTTGAAATTAAGCACTGTATGAGCATGCCTATCCTCAAGAAAAAATTTCCAGGGTAAACCAAGAAAAAAAAGCAGCCTCACTTTTTGATGATAAATTTTCATGTTATTAAATGCAATATCTTCTTTATTTTTTGGAAAAGATTTACTTTAATAAAAGAATTATTAATTATTTTCGATATATAAGCTATAAGCTGACTTAAAGGAACGTACAGAGTGGCCACAAAGTCTCTTTGCAGTGAAATTACAGCATATCTGTACAGTGGCGTACTAAGGGGGGTGCGAAGGGGGCGGTCCGCCCCGGGTGACAGCCAGGAGGGGGGTGCCATCGGGAGAGTTGAAATACCAGTACAAGTTTTCAAACCAAATGAAAAATTCGCCAAAGTAAGAAAAAAAATTTAAAAATGTTCAAACTATTACAATAGCTTAATGTTAATTTCTACTATAAAATAAATTTTTATTTTTATTGGCAATACAAAATTTACCTTTCTTTCTGGTGTGAAGTCCTGGAAGAAATTAATCTCACACAAAAGTATTTGCAAACAGTTGGAATCAGCCTTGAAAAGTGCATTGTGAAGCTCAAGCTCTAAAACTGTTTCTTGAAAGATCAGCGCAATGAAATTGTGGAGAGGGCCAATTCATTATGCAACTACAAAGTGTTAGGAAATGGACATTTCTATGGAGAGAAGAGGGAGAGTAAAACTCCGAAAAAGGATGCCAGGAGAGATGGCAAAGGATGCTGGTCTCACATTGCCAGAGGAAGTAAAAAGGGCTATGTTTTGAATGTCTTGATCGCTTTCATCAAGAATTGGAGATTCGTTCTAAGGCAATGGATCAAATTCTGTCATCTTCGCTGTTATTCAGCCAACCACTTGGTTGTTGCAACAGAAGAAGAACTTCGGAAGTATATTCCAAATTTGACTCAGATTTTCGATGAATTCTCTGATGAAGATATCAGTGTGGAAATTGGACGACTTCGGAGGCATTTGGAAGCTGCCAAAATCAGCGTTGAAGAGGCAAAGAAATGGACAGCATTGCACTTTCTGGAGTTTATTGTGAAATGGGATTTTTGTGAATCTTTGCCAAGCTTGTCACTGTGTTTGATTCTTTTTGACTGTCTGTGTGTCTATTGCTTCATGTGAAAGAAGTTTTTCCAAATTGAAATTGATAAAAAATTTCTTTCGCTCGACCATGAGTCAGACAAGATTGACAAATCTGGCTTTACTTCAATTGAACATGAATATGCAAAGAAGGTGAATTTTGATGAGGTCATTGATCAATTTGCAGAAATTAAGGCTCGAAAGCAGAGACTGTGAATCCTCTCTATTTACCTTTGAAGAATATGCTGAGCGTTGAGACTGGATTTCCTGTTATTTGTATAAAATAAAATAAAATGCAGTATTACCTGTTCACTGAATTTTTAATGTCCTGCATTTTTCTTATTCCCAATTTGCTTATGACAGTACTAGGCTGAGGCTGAGTACTGTACTGTTTAAAAATCTACTTGCAAACATGATATATTTTCTGTGTGTTTAAATTTTAAAATTATTTATGGGGGTACCAAAGGAAGAATCCGCCCCGGGTGCCAAATACTTTAGGTACGCCCCTGTATCTGTATGTTGCCCTTGTTTTTTCATGCAAAGGGACTTTGTGGCCACTCTGTACGTCAATAATTTTGGCCTGTCTATAGTTTCACGCAGTGTCCTTCAAATCAAGTTTGACTAAATAAACAAACAGTATATATCACACACACACATCATATATATATATATATATATATATATATGATGTAAACCCACAAGGAAAAAGAAAAATTATTCCAAGGCCTTTCGTGTATTCAGATGTACACTTCGTCATTCCCTGACGAGGTGTACTTCTGAATACACGAAAGACCTTGGAATCATTTTTCTTTTTTCTTGTGGGTTTACATCATTCATTCATTTCACGTGTTTAATTGTGAAATTCATCCCATATATATATATATATATATATATATATATACACACATAGCGATTCAAAATGTAAACACGTTTTTAAATTATTAATTTTGGATACTAATTGCATTTAATAAACAAAAATTTTACTATATGCATAAGTAAGCATAAAAATAGCATTTAAGTAATTTTATGGTAAATGCTCAAAATGTCCATCATTTACACGCAAACATGCGGCTTTTCTTGATACAGAGTTTCCTGGGTTATGGATAAGTCGTCATGGAACTGCTATCTTCCAAGGTCACCTGATCTTACACCTCTGGACTTCTGTCTGTGGGAATACCTGAAGGACATAGTGTATGACACGAACCCTCAAAATGTGCAACACTTACATGAAACGATTGTTGGGGAAGTGTACAAACTCTCAACTGATATGAACACGACTGTGTGCCGATCTGTTTTGAGACGTTGCGCCGCATGTTTGCGTGTAAATGGTGGACATTTTAAACATTTGACAAAAAATGACTATTAAATGTCGTTTTTACATGCTTACTTACGTACATAATAAAAGTTTTGTCTATTAAGTGTAATTAGTATCCAAAATAAATAATTTCAGAATGGGTCTACATTATTTTCAATCGCCTTATATATATATATATATATATATATACACGGTGAACCAAAAGTAGGGGACAGTAGGTTGAATACGGTTTGTGTTATATTATATTATAACTATGGTGTTCATTAAACTATGGTGTTTGTATTTTATTATATTAAATATTATAACTAAATTTATTTAAATTTTATTTGTATTATAGTATACAAAAAAATTAAATATGTATTCTAAATAAACGTTATCATTTACTGTCCACCTACATTTGGTTCACCCTATATATATGAAAATTATTTCACGAAAGTAACACGTGAAAAATATTTCCTGAGGATGTCATTAGACGAAAGCGCTTGAGCACCACTTTGTTTCTTTTCCCTTCGTGGTTTTATTCATCATATATATATATATATATATATACACAGTAAACTCTCGTCCAACGCGTGTTTGTCGAGCACGAATTTGCTTGTACACGGACAAATAAATGCGAACAATTAATTATTTGCCGAAAACGGAAAATATGATTATACACTGTCCGCCAAACACGCTCTAATACAGTAGTACTGTACGCGTGCCAATGCGCGCTCTAGTGTTTTCTCCTACACTCTCCAACACTCCCTCATCTCCCTCCCTCTCGTGTCACCCCTCGCGTCACCCCTTTGTCTCAGTCCCGCTACCGTGTTAAGTTCAGTGAAGTTGTGTTGGATTGTTTTTGTCGTATTTTGCCGTTGTTTTGCTATTACCCTTAGACAGCAGTATGGCACCAAAACGTAAAGCATTTGCGAGTGATAGTGAAGAGAAGAAAAGTCGTAAGGTATGACATTAGCCGAAAAAATAAATATTCTAAATAAGTTGCGTGGTGGTATGAGCATAACATCACTTGGCCGCGAGTATCACGTGAATTAGTCTACCATACGCACCATCCGAAAGAGAAGAAAAGATACGTGTTATTTTCATTTAATATATTTTTATTTATCATATGTAAATATCATTATGTTCATGATTTTATTATGTTCTTATTTCATATACAATATAGGTAGGGAAATTCATTTATGTGTGAATAAAAAATCTACGTATGTAAGTATTAATGGGAGACTTTACGACGCCGCGTTCACGTATCCACATTTACCTCATAAGGCATTAAGTTTGTCCAATGCGGATTTACCTAACCCGCCGTTCTCGAGGAACCTAACCCCCGCGTTGGACGAGGGTTTACTGTATATATGTGTATTATCTTGAAAAGAAGATTAGACGCCTGGCTCGGAACATTCTCAGATGAGCCGGGCGTACCTGGCTATGTAAGGTGGAGAGCAAAAGAAACCAACTCTCCATTTCACCAGGCCAACTCGAGAGAAGGGGCGACAAGCTTGACCTTCGTGAAGTGAAGAATCATCGCACGGAACATTTGAAGGGTTGAAAGGTGTGTGTGTGTACGCTATTATATCTTAAAACACTTCATTATTGTTATTATTATTAATTTATGCGAGTATATTTCTAGTTTTTATCTTTTATATTATATTTTAATTGTTTTTTATAACTTTCAATGTTTTTAATTCAGAATTTAACTTTAATTTGTTGAAACTTATTTTTTACAACTTAATTGTACACTGCAGTCAGTCTTCTTCTTTATTTTGTTTAAATTATAAATTTGGACAACTTTTCTTCGAGTTTTTTTTTTAGTTGGTTGGTTGTAAAGTTAATTTAAGAGGACCTAAACAATTATGATTATTTTAAGAAAATTCTAAAATAGGAAAAGGATTTTCCTTCGATAAAAAGCTTTGAAAAACTTTTCCTCGTTCGTTTTTGTGAAACCAATTCTTTTACTTTTAGAAGAACAGTCTTGTGTAGAAGAGAGGTTTTTTTTTTTTTTTTATAACCTAACCTAACCTAACCTAACCTAACCTCGCGTAGCTTAACTGGTCCTAATGTAACCTAACTACGCGTAACCTAACTGGACCTAACCTAACATAACCTTTGTTAATCTAACGGTCTAACCTAACCCGAAAGACAGGTCGTCAGCTGAAAGCCTTAATGACGAGCTATGGCACGGTCAAAACGAAAATCCTTTCTCACCCTCTTTTATTTGTCGCTAAAATACACGTGTGGAGAAGTCTTTTATTTTCTTAGGCCTCTTCCCTCTCCGTTATTCCCTTTTGAGTCTTCGTACAAGAATGAGAAACTCGAAAGATGGATTTCAAAGGAGGCAATTCTTAAATTGATCCGTTCCCATTGTAAGATTTCCGACTTTAACCGATGAATGCACACTGGATTATCTAAATGGACGTTTTCCAAATCGCTGGATCGGACGCGGAAGCAACAAAAGACCTTGGCCAGCGAGATCACCAGATTTAACCCCTTTAGATTTCTTTGCATGGGGCTTTATCAAATCGCATGTCTATCAGACGAAGATTACGAGTCTTGAAAACTTACGTACACGTATACGAACTGCTGCAGATAACATAACCCCGCAAATGCTCCAGAATGTGTTTAGAAATGCCGCGGAACGATTTGAGCTGTGCAGGGATACTGATGGGCGTCACGTCGAATCCTACTCTTAATTATTTAATAAATGTTACCACTTTATCATGTTATGATTGAATTCCATATAATTTCCAAGTGCTTCACAAAAATAGATCCTGACTTTATGTACACCCTGTATAAAGACAATATTACTACCAAATGACTTTAATTATTTCATATTATCGATTTTATTTTTGTTTTTTAAGATAAACAAAGTATTTAATTTTAATGCAAGATGATGATAATTTCCATTTGAGTTCACTCAAAAAAATATAGAATTTGTTTTCACAAAATTAATTAAAATTTAGAATAAGGGGGCTGAAGAGAGCAAACATACATCGTACTTTGCCCCTTAACAATGCATATATAACTATACCTAGTTACTATTAAATATTAATACAATTAATACACCTACTTTCAAACATTTCCAAAATCGGATTAATTAATATACATGGTTAGGCTACTACCGTATAGCCATATAATGTTTTACTATGTTTCAGAAAACATGTTAATGTAGCTACAGTACCAGTCTTATTACCTATCCTATACCAGATTATAATTATTACATTTTTAATAATGGACCCGACCCAGACCCGGGTCATATACTGAAAGACCCGACAGGACCTGAAAGTGAACTTTCGGGTCTGACCCGGACCCGGACCAGGACCCAAAAGTAAATTAGAAAAATGACCCGGACCCGGACCCGAAAGTAAATTAGAAAAATGACCCAGACCCAGTGCCGACCCGAAAGTGATAGACCCGCACAGCCCTGATAATAATAAAGAAAAATGGTCCGGTCCGATTTCTTTTAATTAAATTAAGTTTTAATCTCAATTACCTATCATGATTTTTGGATTTTCATTATCAGTTAATAAAATAAGATAAAATTAACCATTATTTTTAGATAAGTTTTTATTCAGATAAAACAAAATGAAATAATGTTTTTCCTAATACAAAAAATTAGATAAAACAGAAAATGAAAGTTTTTTGTAACAAAACAATTACAAAATAGTAACCAAATTTGGTGCGGATTTGTCCATATTATAATAGACCATAATACAGGGTGTCCATAAATTATATTTACAAATTCAACTCAATTTTAGTTGACCTTGTAAAGAAATAATTTATGGACACTCTGTATTTTAATTTCATCAATATGAGTATCAGATTTTGATGAAATTTCGAGTAGATTTGCCATTTCATTTATTAAATGTTCTGAAGAGGAAAATAATAAACCAGAAATTATCGAAGTGTTTTTATCGTCAACAAATAAACGAATATTTATTTATTTTTTTTATCGTTTTTGACGTTTTATAAAAATATACATAAAATAAAGCAATTCCGAAATATTATTATAAATTAAAAAGACAAATTTTAAAATTTTCTAATCAAGTTAAATCTTTTCGCGGTTGTTTTCACGTTAATTTTAGTACGTGGTTAAATGTGTGAAAATGATGTTTTGTGAAAATGTTGCTTCACAGATATTCAAATGAGTAGTAATCAATAGATTATTTGCGAACGTCTGCTGTATCCTTTATCTATACATTAATTAATTTTGCAAATGACGCGTCTTCCTCATGTACACGGACGGTATGTAACAGCCGCTCAATTAATTTATTAATAATCCTTATTCCAGTATCCGCCATACAACAGTCATCAATTTAAAATTCTTAACTTTTGTGTTTTATTCGTTGTAAATCAAATCTAAATTGCGTAACTTTCGATATACGTCATAATTATTGACGAAAAGGGATAACAAATGTTCAGGGAGTAAACAATTGAGGCGGACTTCATGTGTAATATGATAAAATTTGACTTTACTCTCGCGTGGAACTTGACGCCTCGATCCCCACCTTTGGTTAACCTTTGGTTAGCTTCCGCCCGAATTGTCCATTCTGACGAAGGTCAAGCTTTTCACTCCACCTTAGACCTACAGTTTAACGTGGAATCCGAACCACGCCCCAGCAGCAGCCCAGCGTTTATCTACCAACCACTTTCTTCATTGTATGGAAGGATGAACAGCTGGGTTTTGCTGCGCGCCGGCTGCCGTCGGGGTCTCGAACCCGGGGCCGATGGATTCGTAGTCAGCGACGCTAACCACTACACCATATATTATGAAACAGAAATTCTGTTTATGACAATTAAATACATTTGAACGAGAGCTAAAACTCATAGCGACGTAAATAACGTAATGTGAATACATAAATATAAGGGAAGTGTCCAGTGGAAATCATCCTCATCATTATGGAACACCGCGCGTGTATTAACCATGAACATTGGTGAACAAAATGGACTACATGATCCAAAAATGCGTGAACATGCGCGGCAAATTTTGTCCCGTTGTTAAATCAAATTAATTAAACATATTACAAGATTTATTCGTATTAAACACACTTTCATCGTAATTTCTTACGAATTTGCGGTCATATTAAATCCTTTGTTTTTGGTCTGAATTTCTCTTATTTCAGAATATTTTGAATTTATACCAAAAGGTTTTAATGAAATTTGTCCATTAAGTGCTTAAATTTGAAGTATAAATTCTGATGTAGATTATTATTTTTAGAACAAATTAGAATAAAAATTATCTGCCTCTCAACATTTCTTTTATTTTTAGGGAATAAAATATAGTTTGTGAAGATATTTAAAGAAAATTGTTCTAATGATAATAATGGTGCACAAATTTCCAAATTAGCGCGCGCGCGCACACACACACACACACAAAACAGAGTTAAGGGTCTTATTCGTGATTTATATTTCTAAAACGAATAAAGGTGCAACATTTTTCAAACATAGCGCGCGCGCGCGCGCGCACACGCACACGCACACGCACACACACACACACACACACACAGTTTGGGCTGTATTCGTGATTTGTATTTATAAAATTATTTATTTAATCCCTAAATCATCTATAAGTATCTCATAATTCATCATTTAAATAAGATTTAACGACAAACTTCCAAAGCGAACATTCATATGTACGTATTTTAATCAAGTTGTTTTTTTTTTAAATTACTTTCACCAATTTAATTGAAATGCCTTTATATAACTATGGAATAAACCTTTAATCAAACTTACAAGCGTAAGCAAACAGATATTTTATTTTACATTATAGATTTTCCAGTCCGTACGTTACATAAGTCACTAACAAGCACTTACAAATGTTGCATGTCGCATATAAATGGAAGTCATAAGCAAGTGCATGAATGTGATGAAGAAATTGTCTCCTTTTTGACTAATACGAATGATCTTAATTTTAATCAGGTCTCTTAACAATGGACTCAAACTAAGCTTTCTTTATCATTTCCTCCTCAGAACACAGGATTCACGCCACTCATGTACGCTGCGAAGGATAATAAAGTTCAATTCATTGACCGACTGGTTGACCTCGGCTGCGACCCAAACGCCAAAAGCAAGGTCAGTCCTTCTTTGCATGTAGAATGCCAATTATTTTTGCCCGTAAGTTTGAATTAGTTCTTCAAGGAGGAATGGTACTAATAATCTTAGACTTTGCGGTATTTTTAGAAGCATACACTGATTTTGACAGTTTTACAATAATATATATATATATGTGAGAGAGAGAGAAAGAGAGAGAGAGAGAGAGAGAGAGAGAGAGAGAGAGAATGCAGATCTACAAGTAAAAAAAAGTACTTTGTGTGAGATCCCAAGTTGCGTGAGATCCCAAATTCCAGTCAACTCTTTTTATCTTGAAAAATCTTGTGTACTATCTGTTACCAAATCGGGATACACTGGGACACACCTAACTTACGACCCAGTATATCCTTAACCACGACTTTGTAACCGATGGTACCACCTCTTTAGCGATAAGTCCAGATATGATCGATTAATTATATACCGCTAAAACTGGTCTACAATCTATAATTTTCCCTTTAAATCTACAATTGCAGAAAAATATTGACCTCACTTTCTGTCATATAATATTATGACTACCGCATGTTCCTGAGTGATATGACTAAAAACTGTAGGACTTTCCTGACCTCTGATCATTTATGTTGGACATTTATGCCCTCGAACTGCGGAAGGTTCTGGCGTGAGGTCCAGAATATTATGCTTTCAAGCGGTTTATTTATAATATTTTGCCAAGGATTTTATTTATGTATCTATCTATGATCTATACATTTATCTACCAGCGTGTGTATAATACATTCATTTTGTTCCTTTCGATACAGACAAAGCATACGTAAAAATTGTATGTAATAACGATAAGAAATAATTATTATAAGTTATAATTACAGAGCATGCGATAATCACTATATATATACTAATTAAAAGAAAACAGCCTTGTACTTTAAAACTACAATATTTCATTCAAAGAACCTCTTTTTTTTTTTAAATTTAATAACCGCAATAAAGAAAACGGTTTCTTTAAACGTTTTAATGGTAAACTTAGTTAAAAAAAAAAAAATATTCCAAATGGGGGCAAAAATTTACTTCAATGATTCGACGAAGTTAACTGCAATTATTTTCATTAAAAATTTACTTTATTAAGTATACAAAAATAAATTAAAAATCCAACATAATTCGCATAAAAAAAGGGATTATATGTTGGTTAAAGAAAATATTCCCAGAAATCCCGCGAAATGATTTTTTCCTCCGTTCCTGTTTGAAACCTTTTGCATGACAGAAAGAATCAATGTTGTCACTAAGAGTATTATTTATAACAACTTACAACCCCTCGTCCACGACGAAATTTCCTATAACAGAATGTCAGAAGGGAACAATAACCTTAATTTGTTTACATCATCTTTATTGAGAAATTAAATTAATGAATTTCATCTAATGAATATTTATTTACTCTACGAAATCATGACTCTAATTTTAAGCTTAATGAAGAAACCGGGAAATTAAGAGCAATAGAATTAATCACGGGGTTATCGATCCTTGGGTTAATGTCGACAACGTTGAGTAATATCCGTTAGAGTCTAATTAATTTCAATTTTCTTTTGTGTTTTTTTCGAATGAAAATGCCTCTAATTTAACGGTTTTACGTTAATTTTTTGTCCTACGTTGCTCAAAGGTTCGGTACTATTGTTAAACAACGTTAAATTTGTTTATATCGTAAAATATTATTATGTACTGTAAAAGTCGATAGAATGATGATGATCATCGCAAAACTTACAAAACTGTAAAGTAAAACTTTAAATTTGAGGGTAAGTCGAAATATATTTTTTACAGTCAATAAAATTTAAAAAAAAAAAGTTTTAATAATTCTCTTAAATCTTCAGAACACATTTATTTAATGATGAAACCAAATACTGATCCAAACTTTTGTTTACTTAAAAAATTCAATCTATTAAAGTGACCAAAACCTTCATTCTCTTTCAAAAACTACATCAATTACATTCCTTTTGATGTATGAACGAAACCTGGCGTCCATCATTAGTGAAAATGACGCGATTTTCACGTGATTTCTTCGCGAATTGACGTTTCTTTGTTCGAGAATTTCGTGACACGCTCATGGAAGGTCGAGGTCATTCCGTGAATCAACAACGAGAGTTGATCAACGAACACCTTTACTGAATCATTACAATACAACTTCTAACCTTCGCTACGTCAGAGTTCGCGGTTGAGTGGTAACACAGTTTTCCTATAAGCGAGCGAAGACACTGAGTTCGGGAGTTCGACTCCAGATGGTGTTGGTAGTAACCATCTGGGAGTTAGCGTAATAGGTCACGTTCATCTGGCATGAGCGCTGTGCCAGTTTCTGACCCTCCCTCCTGACCTTCGCTATATTTTGTACACCTTAACCTAATTAAACAGAGGTGAAATGAATGAATAATATCCCCCGGTTCGTGTTTGATAAACGAGTAATTTTAGCATTACGGTGTACAAGCATATAAACAGGTAGCATGAAATTGGTTTTAATTGAGTATACAGGGTACCGATATTCAGGATCGAAACGTTAGTTTTCAATAAACTATATTATTTTCTAATACGAGTTTTTACTCCCATATATATCTTTAAATACTCTACCAAAAGAAGCGAGGAATCTCCAGCACACCGACGTCAGTAACTTCAAGAACCAGCTGGACAGATTCCTTTGCAAAGTCCTGACTAGGGATGGAAAATAACCGAAAAGTGTAAAACCTGTTTTCACCGTCGCTATATTCTTAAAGCCGGTTTTTACCGGTTTTCACCGATGGGATTCTGTATGCTTTTTAGGGAGATAAATGATCAAAATATTAAACATAAATAAGGTTTTAATTGATTCAATCAAGTATGTGTAACATTTGAATTAAAAAGTTTATTATCGAACTTGATTTTTTAAATAACACTTGAGAAAACAAAGAGCATTAAGTGTCCGATCTGACATTCTTGATCGAATCTTTGTGACGAATAAACCAGCAGCTGAAAACACACTCTCGGACTCTACGCTGGTGGCTTTTATTGTAAGCAACGCCTCGTACATTCGATCCAAATTTTCGCTTCTATTCAAAGTTGTTTCAAAATATTTGAATTCATTGTTTACGTCAAAGGTCTCAGAAGAATCTTTCTTGGGTTTCATTTTCAGTTTGTTCATCTCACATATGTACTCGTTCATAAGTTGATCGTCATCATTTACTTCACGACCTGAGCTACATTGTGAATCTTCGAGTTTCGAAGCAATTGATTGGACTTGGTCGTCTGTTTCTGAAATCTGGCAAGCTTCTAGACAAAGCCTCTTAAATGTATGATCCGCATACTTCTTAAGTGCTTGTCTTGAAGGAAAGAGGAACGGTGCTGATGATTCATTTTTCAAGACCTCGGGATTGTGGAGAATACTCAGCAAGGCGACAGCTTCTTTTTGTCTTCTCGATGAGTAGCGATCAATGAGACACTGACGTAGCTCAAAAGCTAAAGGATTTTTTGCTTTCAAATTTATCCAAAATGAACTTCATGGAAGATTCAGCTTTGAGCAAATTTGCATCTTCGGAACAGAGTCCCTTCAAAACAATTTCCAGTGGACGAAGCGTGTCAAAAAGGCTCTTTAGAGCATTCCATTCTTCATCTGAAATCGTCTCTGTTGAGCGTATCACTCTGAGGGCCTTTGGAATGCAATTTTTGAGTTTCAAAAATCTTTCTATCATGGCCAGAAGACTGTTCCACCTCGTTCTACAGTCAAGGATAAGCTTCATTTCCTTTCCATTAAATTCATCTTTGACAAAATCCTGCAATCTCTCATTTTTCAAAGACTTTCGAAATATGCGGCAGATTTTTCTCACCTTATTTATTACTTTTAAGTAATCATCTCGAAGTTTTGGAAGCACAATTACGTCATCTATGTCGGACTCAAAAATTGTATCAGTGCATAAAATTTCACACTCATCTTCGCTTAACTCATGTGCAGAGTGTTCATCTTCTTCGATGGCTTCATCTTCAGGGGTAGGGTCACTTTCCTCTTCAACTGAATTTTCAGCAGTTTTTGAATACAAGATATCCGAACCGCGAGATGTATAGCATGTGCAATGCATTGCTGGTGATCAGGTACTATTTCTCTTCCAAATTTGACCATTACTGAGGCACCGTCGGTGGTGCAACCCACGATATGCTTATCTAGGTCCAAGCCAAAGTCTTCCAATCTTTTCCTAACGATTGCAATAATTTTGGTGCGATCGAGAGAACCATTTATTTTCATGAGACCAAGAGACCAATGTTGATTTTCATCATGAACATTAATATATCTTTGGTTTTGCAAAGATGTATACTCATCCATAGTTAATGAATAGCGGATTCGTTGTCACACCTGATTCTTGAAGTAGTTGACCAATTCATGTTTCTTTTTCTCATAAAAACTAAGCACCATTTTTCTGACACCATTATGGGAAGTTGGATGAGGCTTGTCGTATTTTATCTTTCTTAGGCTTTCTTGAATGAATTCACTTTTAGCAATTTATTGGAAAGTCAGTCCATCTACACACGCAAGTTTCGAAATTTCCTCTTCTATGGACTTTTTTTGCACAAACTCTTCCACTGTTCTTTGTTTCTTCAATGGCTGATTAATCTGGTCGATGTTTATGCCATGAATATTTTTCATGTGGGATGATAAACTCGAAGTAGAACCTCCACAACACTTTAAAACTTTGTGACATGTCATACACTCTGCTTCTTCTTTATTCTTACGAGTGAAATGATACCAAGCATTTGATTTCTTTGACATGATGGAGTATTAAATCTTAGAATCTTAACTGATCAATGTGTAATCATGCACATAACATTCAAGACTGAAACATCAATTATTTACACTTATAAACAAACAAAAAACGATACGAAATGATGCAAAACGTAATTACTATGTTTTTAAACGTTTGGAAACGTTTGTTTCATAGAAAATGGACCAAAGTGATCGGAGACTTGCGCAAAAATGTGAAAACCGGTTCTTATCGTCGGTTTCGGTGATGATTAAAAATCTTCATCACCGGTTAAAAACCGGTTTTTTAAAACCGGGTTCCATCTCTAGTCCTGACCAGCCATGCGTGGCTGGCTACGAGGGCAGGAGGAGATCAGACAGCAATTCCCTCCTTCACCAAATCCTGCAAATGAGGCGGGATGCTGCAGAGGAGTTGACCTCAGGTCGATCCTGAACCGTCGTTCGAACTCACAGTGTGGTTCCAAAGAAACTCGTGTGGTGTGTGTATATATATATATATATATATATACACTCGTGTATATAATTATACACACACACACACACACACACACAGTGGGAGAAAAGTCTAAGGATTTTATACATACAACTACAGTATTTAGTTAATATTATACAGATAAGTGTTCAAATGATGAAACAAATCAAACAAAAAGTCGATAAGAATTTTATTCATATAAATATTTTGTTAAATTGTAATTTAATCTTCAAAGAGTTCTCCATCCGCTTTTATACATTTATGGATTTTCTCTCTGAAACTCTTCACTGTTCTTCTGAACATATCTAGTGGGATCCTTTTCATCTATTCTGCGGCCAATGGCATTCACATTTCAATAGACGAAACCAGGATTGTAGTTTGTCACACAAACAAGCTCAAAGCCAGGAATCACATGGGGTTAAATCAAGTGATCTGGCTGGGACCTCGCCGCCCAACCCATCTTCCTTCAACGTTGGTATCCAGAATCTCACGGGCAGCTGCGGAGTAATGAACTTTTGTCTGTTTCAGCAAACTCTAGCCGTCTATCAAAATCATCGTCGTATATGAACTTAGAGTAAATGGGTTTGTAATCGTGGTACCCCTGAGATTTCAATATTTTTAATACTGAAAATTTGGAAATACCCAATTCCTCTGCGACTTTTCTCGTTGAAGTTGTTGGATCGACTTGAAAAGTGGCGAGAACATTTTGTTTGTTGTTGTCTCCTGTCGCCGTTACTGGCCTTCCGCTTCTTGGACGATCTTTTACCAGGTTCCTTGTTTCCAAAAGTTTGAGCTTCCAATATCGAAGAGTGGTTGCATTTGGTGGTGGTTTATTATATTTTTCTTGAAATAAACTCAAATTTTCTTTACAATTATTATAAGAAATAGCCCAGGATACAAGATACACTTTTTCTTCATTGCTGTATTCCATCTTTACTGACAATGCGCTGACTGGGGCTAGGGCCTATGGCCTTCCTGGGTGAATATTCGTTTTAACACCACTCTAGATTTTAGGACAAGAAAGTACTTTTTAGGATAATTTTGATGTATTATGCACGATTTTGACTTCTCTTTTCTGTGCAAATATATAGTTTTTGAGGTACAAGCAAATGAAATTATCTAAAAAATATACAGGGTGTCCCTAAAAAAACTATATACTCTTTATAGCATCATATATTTTATAATTTAAAAAAAAAAAAACAATATATTGTTATAGCAATTGCCAATGAAAGGTAAATTAGTAATCTAAGTGATCAAAATGTTATAGCGAGTTGTTTGCATATAAAATTTAATTAACTACGCCAAGTGCTCAAAATGTTCTCCGGCGGCATGAATGCACTTTTGAATGCGTCGACTAAGCTACCTTCAAGCTGAATGGCACAGTAATCGACACAACTGCAGTACTGGTCACTTGATAATCCACACGTTTATGTGGATAACATGTTAATTTACCAGGATTAACAGCATGGTGTGGTTTATCATCCAGGGGTTTGGTTGGACCATTTTTCTTTAATGGGACAGTTTCCGGTGCCGCATATCTCGACATGCTGCGGACAGAAATTATACCTGCAGTTCGGAAGTTGTTTGGAAACGACGACTTTTACTTTCAACAAGATGGAGCCCCCCTCATTATCATTGTGATGTCAGAAGGTACCTCGATAAAACGTTGCCTAACCGTTGGATAGGACGAAGAGGAAGCGTTGAGTATCCTCCACGTTCACCGGACTTGACTTCACTTGATTTTTACTTGTGGGGCTACCTGAAGGATGCAGTTAATGGTACAAGACCTGCAACACTCGAACACCTTAAGGATGCAATTAGGGAAAAGTGCGGGACCATCACAGCATCCACATTAGTCCATGTCTGCGAATCAGTTAGTCGACGCATTCAAAAGTGCATTCATGCCGCCGGAGAACATTTTGAGCACTTGGCGTAGTTAATTAAATTTTATATGCAAACAACTCGCTATAACATTTTGATCACTTAGATTACTAATTTACCTTTCATTGGCAATTGCTATAACAATATATTGTTTGGGTTTTTTTTAAATTATAAAATATATGATGCTATAAAGAGTATATGTTTTTTTTTGGGACACCCTATACATTTGCACACAAAACAGAAGCCAAATTCGTGCATATCAAATCAAATTACCCTAAAAAGTACTTCATTATATTAAAAAAACTAACTAACCCAACCCAACTCAACCCAACCCAACCAAACCCAACCCAATCTTACCTTATTGGTAATATTCTGATCTTCCCTGAAAATGCAGTCACTATTGCACTTTGGACATTTTAAGGATGTAGGAATTACACCATGATCAGAAAAAAGTTTCAAAAGCTTCACTATCGTCTACTCTAAGCCAACACGTCTGATGACTTGAAAATCTAAGCTACACGAATCACACATTCTTATATGAGGAAACGCAATTAATATAAAAGGCCTTTGTTTCGCGGTGATCCGTTTATAAAGGGCTTGATGACGTCATAACTATGGCGTCACTGGCTGGTCCTAAATGGCATAAGAATGCTATTTTCATTAATTTTGTACTTTTTTTATTTGGTTTCTATCAATTTGCAGAAAAGAAGGTTATTTTCCTTAGTAATTTTTAATGAGGATTCAGAATATATTCATATTTTTTAATGGTTTGGAGTGGTGTTAAAATGAATATTATCCCCTTCCTGTTCTAGCCAAGGGTTATTCCTAGCCTTGTAAAGTTGTTTTGAAAAGTATCGCATACACTGCAGCGGTATCACTAGAATTTATTTATTATTAACAAATTATTTGTATGTATAAAATCCTTAAGGACTTTTCTCCCACCCTGTATATATATATGATACACACAGACCGTGCATGGAACAAGGAACTCTTCTGGGAAAATTGAATCCACTATAGTCCGAATAAGTAATGCTGTAACCCCTAGATCCTGTCCCAAAGCTGGATCTTATCTGCTTTGCAGATAGTTGGTAAGGGAAGCTATATTTTTGGAGCCTCTTTGCGAGTGACCCCGTTGCCCACGTCGGGCTAACATCATGAAAAAGAAAAACTATAGTGTTTGTCATTTACCATTACTTACACTGGTATGCATATGAAATTTTTTTGTCTGCTGTGAGGGTTTTTTCAACTCATATTATATAATTCGACCATGCTGAATTCGAAAATGACATTGGTTTTCCTCAATCAGGTCAGGTTTTTTTCTCTATTGGCCATTTATTATAAGTCCAATTTTATCCCCAAATTTATTGATTTTTTTAGCTTAAACACTGTAGATACGAGTAATATTATAAGAACACTCTTGAAAAATGAAAACATTGTGTGAATAATACTTTTATTCATACAATGAATATGGAAAAAAGTTTATTGAGGAAGGAATGAAGTTTTTTTGGCTTTCCGTCTGTGTTTTTCTTCGGGCACGTCTCGCTTCAAACACCAGCAATAGTCCGCCAGCATATTGATATCCCAGTTTCCCTGGTACCTCTCTTCCATTATTTTGATATCTTGGTGAAATCGTTCACCCTGTTCCTCACTATAATCCCCGCAATTTTCAGGAAAATAGTCCAAGTGGGACCACAAATAGTGCATTTTTATGGACATGCGCGACCCATGAGCTTTGAAAGCTTCCATCAAGTTTTCGACAACGGACTCGTATTCTAGACTTCTACGCTTGCCAAGAAAATCAGTGACAACTGATTTGAATGCCTGCCAGGCATTCTTCTCAGTTGGAGTCATTGCGTTTTCGAACTGAGTATCCTTGATCAAAGTTCGAATTTGAGGACCATCAAAAACCCCAGCATTTAGTTTAGCATCAGATATATGAGGAAATTTACTCTCGAGATATCGGAATGCTGAACCCTCCTTATTCATTGATTTGATGAAATTTTTCATCAAGCCCAGCTTAATATGAAGCGGTGGGAGCAAAATTTTTGTTGGTGGTACAAGGGGCACTGAAACGACATTATGCGACCCAGGTTCAAAATTCTCTCTGGATGCCCATTCACGCTGTGCATAGTGCTTCTCATCCGCTCGGCTATCCCATTTGCAGAGGAAACATGGGTATTTCGTGTATCCCCCTTGCATTCCCAATACAAATGCCACACACTGAAAAAAAATGAAAATATTTAAAGAATTTAGAGAATTTGTTCTATCAGATAAAAAAATCTATGCATTGGACTGTATCACTTCTGTGGGGAAGTTAAGTGTTCTTATACGCTCTCAAATAACCTTTGGAAAAAAACATAGTCAATAGCAATAGTTTACTTATGATATTAGTATTACCTTCAAATCTCCACAGATCCTCCAGTTATGTTGGTCGTATACGAGAGCATCCAGTAAAATTTTCATGTTATCGTAGCTGTCAGTAAGTTGTACGGAATGTGCTACAGGGACTGATGCAACCCTATTCCCAATGTTGAGAAGTACTGCTTTCAAACTTCGTTTAGACGAGTCTATAAATAGCCTCCATTCTGATGCGTTATATGGCAGGCCCAAGGATTCGATTAGCCCCTCAACATTGCAGCAGTACACTAAGGAAGAGGTATTTTCGTGCACTGCAAAAACTTGCGGAATTCTTCCTCTCGTTTCCTATACCAGGAGAATGTTGTTCCCGGAGCCAGCAAGTTGTCCTCTCGAAGTCGTGAGCCCAAGATCTCGGCAGCTAATTTGGAAAGTCCTAAATCCCTGGTAAGATCATTAAGTTTGGCCTGGTTGAGAGGCCTCGGCTCATTTGAAGCGGTATTTTGAGGTATATACGACTGGGACTGGTCATTGGCATTGGTCATTGATTCATCATCAGAATCATCGAAGTCCAGGGTTTGAGGTGGGTCGGGTATTGGAATTCCAGGACCATGGGGTACAGGTCTCATAGCAGAATGATTGTCAGAGTATACAACAATGTGTTTATTCTTCTTGTTAACTCCTGAAAATAGAAACACAGAAACATGGATATAAAACTTGCATATGAAATAGAAGAAGCATTCAGACAGTGGCGGCTCGTGAGGGAAGGCTGCGGTCTGTAAGATATGAAATAGGTCGATGGAGTCTGTATATTTTCTTTCTTTTTCATTCATATTGTCCCTTCTGGGACAATATGAATGAAAAAGAAAGAAAATATACAATCATTGTATATGTAAATGTAACTTGTATAACAATATGTATGTGTAAATGTATTTTCTATAACAATATGTATATGTAAATGTATGATTACCATTATGGTGAATATTATGCTATATATGGTGAATATTACATTATGGTGAATATTATGTCAAGTTTCATACGAGGATTTTAAAATATTTAAGAAAAATAAATTTATAAGCCCACCTTGGAGGTTTGTCATCCAGAAATAGCAAATCTGTCACGTGATCCTTTCCTTCTCTCCAAATCATGGGAATTCCAAAAGGCAAAGATTTCGCTCTGCCTTTGCTCCATCTTCTCAAATTTTCAATGCACGTCTTGCAGTACATATGAGGGGCGAAATTTTTGTCCTGGTCCCCTAGCTTAATTCCAAAGTATGCTCTATACATTGTCTTCACAAATTTAGTGATTTGGGACTGGTTATTTGGCATGGTAACCGTCCCACATATGTAGCAGAATCTATTGGGATCATTTTTACACGCTCTATTCATTATGAAATATTTTATCTATATGCCTGAAAAGCAAAAAAAGATATTATACAAGTGAAACAAGTGATGATAGATGTTACTGTTCCAATTCCGCTTTGACAAAATCACGAAAAATTCTATTTTACTTATGAGGCCATAGCCGGATAACCTGAGCTGATTGAGAAAAACGGATTGCAGATTCGAAATCAGCAGGAAAAACTCTATAAGAATCACTTACAAAACCCTTGACAGCAAAATTGATGCATACCAGTGTTATCAGCTTTTTTTATTATTCGGACTATAGTGGATTTAATTTTCCCAGAAGAGTTCCTTGTTCATGCATGGTCTGTGTGTATCATGAAAAAACCTCATGGGACCATTCTGAGTTATCCCATATATATATATATATATATATATATGCTTATGACTTGCAGTTACAGCTTAAGTGGAAGCAAAATAAAAAGTTTAACATTTTTCACACAGAACATCATTTTCCCCATACGTCAATTTCAGGGTACGAGCAGCTCGTAGCAGCATTGGCAAAGAACAGGGAGTCAGTGTACTAACGAGGGTTCTGTACATAGTGCATCACCACTATATATATGATGCACACCCACAAGGAAAAATGAATAGCAATTGTGGGTGTGCAGTATTTATTCATTTCACGCGTTTAAAATGTTTTTATTTTTTTATATTAACTGAGATAAAAGCACAAAATTTTTACTGTACCTTCTCTACACACATGGGGAAATAGTCCCCTAGTGCAAAACATGCTCTATGTGATGTCCTCTCACTTCATAATACTTACACGATACTTGCGACGGAAGAGACTTGTCCAACAGATTTCCTGCGGTTTATGATAAAGGAATATCATGACCACCAACATCACCAGATCTAAACCTCCTTGACTTTTATTTGTGGGGTTATTTAAAAGATACTTTAAGTGTTTAAGCAGAATTCACGCACAACAGAAGAACTGAAAGTGTCAGTTGAACGAGAAATTTCCCAGATTTCAACAGATACTCTGTCCAGAGTATTGCAAAATTTTGTTGTTCATGTGGAGAAAATTGATGAGATGAGAGGACATCACATAGAGCATGTTTTACACTAGGGCACTAATTCCCTATGCGTAGAGAAGGTACAGTAAAAATTTCATGCTTTTATTTCATTTAATAAAACGAATATAAACCTTTTAATGTGTCAGATGTTTAAAAAATCACCCGATATATATATATGTATATATATATACACTTTATTACCTTATTTTGCATGCAATACACCAATATTTTAAGGCTTGCAGTTCTTAATGGAAAACATGATTACAAGCGAACTCCAAAATACATTCTGTAAAACTCATAATGTGCGATTCTAAAATAAAATAAAAGCAATTTTTTTTAATTTCCATGAAATTGTTTAGATGAAGCAAAGATTTCCACAATAATTAAATAAAAAGTTAAAAAGAATCTAATTTTAAAAAATTAATAAGACAAATCTACTGAATTAATCACAAACGTGCATGTATGTATGTATGTATGTATGTATGTATGTATGTACCAACTTCCGATCCGTCTTCGAAGCTGATTTTTCCTGGCTAACCTCATTTTAAGGACAAGGTTTTAGGGCAAGATTATGTTAGGTTAAGTTAGGTTAGGTTTAGTTGGGTTAGTTTGTGTTAATACAGTAGAATATCCCATCAACGAAATGTTTATTTTCTCGAGTTGACATTTTACGACAAGTTTTTAGGGATGGGTTAGTCTAGATTTAATAAGTTGAGTTGGTCTAGATTTAATAAGTTGAGTTGGTCTAGATTTAATAAGTTGAGTTGGTCTAGATTTAATAAGTTGAGTTGGTCTAGATTTAATAAGTTGAGTTGGTCTAGATTTAATAAGTTGAGTTAGTCTAGATTTAATAAGTTGAGTTAGTCTAGATTTAATAAGTTGAGTTAGTCTAGATTTAATAAGTTGAGTTGGTCTAGATTTAATAAGTTGAGTTGGTCTAGATTTAATAAGTTGAGTTAGTCTAGATTTAATAAGTTGAGCTAGTTGAGTTAGTCTAGATTTAATAAGTTGAGCTAGTTGAGTTAGTTTAGATTTAGTTAGTTGAGTTAGTTTAAATTTAGTTAGTTGAGTTAGTTTAAATTTAGTTAGTTGAGTTAGTTTAAATTTAGTTAGTTGAGTTAGTTTAAATTTAGTTAGTTGAGTTAGTTTAAATTTAGTTAGTTGATCTAGTTTAAATTTAGTTAGTTGATCTAGTTTAAATTTAGTTAGTTGAGCTAGTTTAAATTTAGTTAGTTGAGCTAGTTTAAATTTAGTTAGTTGAGCTAGTTTAAATTTAGTTAGTTGAGCTAGTTTAAATTTAGTTAGTTGAGCTAGTTTAGAGTTAGTTAGTTGAGCTAGTTTAGAGTTAGTTAGTTGAGCTAGTTTAGAGTTAGTTAGTTGAGCTAGTTTAGATTTAGTAAGTTGAGTTAGTTTAGATTATTAGTGTTGACAGAATGTTCCATCAGCCAAATGTCAATGTCCGATTTTCCTTTCAAATTCTAGTATGGAGAACTTTTGTGGGTTATTGTTACTGAAGAAGATAAAAAATGCGAAGTTGCTTTGAACTATTCTGTAAAACATGCAGCAAACACGTTTCTAACAGCCACACGCGAGATTACACTTACGAACAATGTAAAGAAATAAACATCCGCATTCTTTAGAGTGTTTCTAGAATTTTGTAAGTGTCAATTTGTATTGGACAAAATTTAAAAGGAATAAAATATCGTTTGAATTTAAATATTAAAATTAATATATAAAAAATTAAAGTTAATATTAGTAATATTTTGGGGTGGAAAACACCGATTGAGTAAATTAAGTGAAAAGTCGACATTGTTATACGCACAATATTTTACAAAATTAAATTGAAGATTATAAATAAATTTCTTTATAAATTGATAGCTAATAAAATGTAGCTTAATTTTTAGCATTAAGCTTACTCTGAATATATATATATACATATATGGTACATACAGATCGTCATGGTGTACCATGAAAAAACCTCAGGGGACCATTCTGAGTTCAATCCCATATATACATACTGTATACAATATATATAGATGCTTTATTTAGCAAGAATTTCTAATTTCAAATACTGCAGAAAAATTTCTAAGAGTTTTATGAATAACTGAATGAATTCTTCCGCGTTTTTATATAGGTTAAATTAGTTACATAATCTCAGTAATTTAATACACAAAAGCGGCTTATATTTAAAGCAACCCAGATTACATAACGGTCTTTCCAGTTGAGCAATTCAATTTATACTCTAATTCGCTGTAATTATGAAATGGTAATTTAAGTATTTTTTTAAGTTGTCAACGAATAGTTTTAGATTTTCCACTTAAGTGCATTTAAGGGATTGGTTAAAAAAAAAAATACGATATTATTATTATTACTAAATACGTCATTATATCCGTGATGTCAGAACCTGATAGGTAAATTGATATTTACACGCTACCTCGTAAAATACCATGCAACATGCTGAATAATTACAGTATTTTAGATTATAACATTTAATATACTCTACATGTCAATAATTGTACCTTGTTATTGGAATTGAAAATTAAAAAGAAAATTAAAAAGAAAATTAAAAAGTTTATTGACAGACCATAGTCCATAATTATGACAACTATTATCATAATAATACACTGGCAATTCACATACTAAGAATAGAAATATATACAATTAATGAGAGATAATACAGTAATGTCGGAGTTAAGTGGAGTTACGGACATACCATGATTCATACCATGATTTCCATAGCTTAGAAGACATACGGCAGGACTGACATATAGCTTGGATAATCGGGTTGGTTGATTCTTTAATTCTTTTCATTAAACTGTATTGAGCACGTCTTGTTACCTCCGGGGTAGCAAACATTTGCGAAGCTGAGCATCTCGGGGTTAATTTATGTAGGAGTTTAAAAGATCTGTTGTACAGCAAATTTAGGGTTCTGTCAGAACCTTTTTTTATAATTCACCTAGAGTTGCTGTCCGTATGTTACTGCAGAAAGTAATTACTTGATATAAACAGTATATACTGTGCATATATAATTTAAGAGCCACAAGAATGGGTATTCGGAGTCACAGGTTTCCAACCCTTGATCTATACCCATCTGATCGACAAAAAAACAAAATCTAACCTAATCTAACTTAACCCAATTTAATCTAACCCGCAATATACTGTACTTGTGGATAATGTCAAGTAGATCAGATGTCGGTTGCAATGCCGTAAATTTTAACTAATCATGTAAGCAAAAATTACTACACGATTACAGTAGTAACATTTTTTAAGTGAAAAGTGCAAATATTTAAGTGATTAGCTTAAGTAAGTGTTTATAGGGAGTGCTTAAGTAACCTCCCTTAGAGTGTGGACAAATCGAGTGTCAACCAAAATTTCACTTGTCCAACCTGAAGCTGTCCCATATTTCGATATTTAAAAACCTGGGAACCTTAGTCCTGGACCTAATTACTTAAATTGGCCCCCATTTTTTTTAATATTGGGGACAGGCTCCTTGTTGCATAATTATATACAGTGGTGTAGTGCTGTGGGAACGCGTGGGAACGGCGTTCCCTTACTTTTTTTGGTAGACGGAACGGCGTTCCCTCACTATTTCAAATAAATCCGAACTTACAAATCTCTAACGTCATGAAATTTTAATTCCCACCCCTAGAAGAAATATGAGAAAGAATCATTAACTGTTTCATTTCTTTTAGCTTCGACTGAGGCAATGCTAGCCTATAAAGATCTGGTGAAACAGTCACCACGGCGTACCAGTTGTTAACTTTTTTTTAGTTAATCATTCCAGTTGTTAGCTATTTTTATTGATCGTACTGGATGTCGTATATCTAATGACACTGGAAATACTGCATCTTCAACCTTGGAATATATCCTAATATCCAGTGCATATGACCTCAAAATATCCCTGAAATTAGTCATATTTCAAAAGATTTCCCGGGGGGCTTACAGTGCCCCCGGACCCCCAGCTGTATGGGCTCGCCGCGCTCGCCATTGTCCCCCCCGCATCTGAGTAACACTCAAAATGCGTTCCCTCACTTCTTTATTTAGCATTACACCACTGATTATATATAAAGGTCTAATTACTTAGTATATACAGTAGATCAAGGAGATCAAGGAGAAAGCTGGGTGAAGAGTGACGTATGCAGTTGGCTTACTATAATTTAAATCACAACTTACAGAATACGAGAGAGAACGATAAACTTATGACGACAGTGTGAATGGCACTTACGTTAATGCATTGATTTTTAATTAAAATTTGAGTGTGGCACAATTAAAGGATCTTTCTCACGCACACAATATATATATATATATATATATATATATATATATATATATATATGCGCCTCGGTGGTGTAGTGGTTAGCGTCGCTGACTACGAATCCATCGGCCCTGGGATCGAGACCCGGTGACGGCAGCCGGCGCGCAGCAAAACCCAGCTGTTCATCCTTCCACACAACAAAGAAAGTGGTTGGTAGATAAATGGTTACCCTGGGTGACCTAGTGGTTGAGACGCTGGGCTGCTGGTGGGGCGTGGTTCGGATCCCACGTTAAACTGTAGGTCTAAGGTGGAGTGGAAAGCTTGACCTTCGTCAGATTGAACAATTCGGGCGAAAGGTATGCCAAAGGTATATATATATATATATGTTACACACAGACCGTGCATGGAACAAGGAACTCTTCTGGGAAAATTAAATCCACTATAGTTCGAATAAGTAATGGTAAATGATAAACACTATAGTTTTTCTTTTTCGTGATGTTAGTGCAACGTGGACAACGGGTCACTCGCAAAGAGGCCCCCAAATACAGCTTCCCTCACCAGCTATCTGCCAAGCTGATAGGATCCAGCTTTGGGACAGGATCTAGGGTTTACACTTTACAGCTACACCTAGCCTACTATATTCAGAACCTCAATATACGCAAGAAACTCTTTGCATTCACGTCGGATTGAATACATCAAAGAAAAAAGGGTTTGCAACTATTATATTGTATTGTATTGTATTTTCTTTGATGTATTCAATCCGACGTGAATGCAACGAGTTTCTTGCGTATTTTGAGGTTCTGAATAACCCTAATGAAGTTAAACCATGAATTCTTGCTTCTTTTAAGATCCTTTTGTCTACAGAAAGAATAAAATTTAAACTGGTTACTACCAAATGAAATTAATGGAATACTCTATAAAGGACATCTTAATCTCCCTTGACTTTACATTTCTTTGCACGCGTTTTTGCATGGCCGAAATTTAGCATTAACCAGTCGTTCACACTTATCTTACTTCAACACCAAACATTTCAAAAGTATTGGGACAAGCTTCTCTCTGCCAATACCCGGCTGTTCCAGACAAATTGATCTCCAGAGCGCAGCACTGGAATCCATAAACACAGCAAGCTGGTCTGCTACCTATTACAGTATTTAAGTATGACACGTGAATCACAGCCGACGAAGTTTGAACGCGGCGAGATAGTTAGATATTACATTGCAGGTCTGACTGTGCGTACAAGATTGCGGCGACTTTAAACATCCCCATGTCAACTGCAAGAAATAATGTACAAAAGTGGAGGACTGCAGGGCCAGGGTGTACTGTGACATTCTGGATAAAAATGCAATGATTGCTAAAATGTTATGGTGAAGGACCATACATGTACCAACACGGCAATGCCCCTTATCACAAAGCCAAGACCGCAACCCATTGGTTGGAGCAAAATAACGGTGACAACTTGTCATGCCCTGCTTAGAGCCCTGATCTCAATCCTGTAGAACAACCTCTGGGACGAACTAGAGAGGGATATCAAGAACAAACCGCAGATAATTTCTCTGGCCGCACTGAAAACTGCACTGTGATAGGAATGGCGCAGTATCCCTCCTGAAACCTAACAAAAACTAGTGGAAAGAGTTCCCGAGAGGATCGAGCTGTCATCAAGGCCAAGGGTGGGTCTACACCCTCCTCAATACATTGTGAACAGTCTTTTGTTTTATGTTGGTCCAATAATTTTAGTAGTATAGTCTCCTCTCTCTCTCTCTCTCTCTCTCTCTCTCTCTCTCTCTCTCTCTCTCTCTCTCTCTCTCTCTCTCTCCAACATTCAGTTTCTCACATTTGCAACATTCCTGGATCCACCTTTTATGACGAACTTTACAAAAAACTTTTTTTAAATTAATTCTAACAGGACGGATGGGCCCCAATTCACTTGGCTGTGATGTACGCAAGAGAGGAAACTGTTCGAGCTCTCGTTCACAAGAAAGCAGATGTGAATGCGCCTGGAGGGGTAAGGAAGAATACTCTTTTTTAGGGTTAAGAAGCGCCTTTTGCAGTACAATTAGGAAGGCTAAATAAGAAAATCTTTAAAATGTTTCTGTAAACGCTTAGATACGAGTTTAAAAGGCCTTCATCGCTTTAAAATGATTGATCGGAGGGGGAAAAACCCCTGCAAAATATATTTAGAGATAAATGGGTCTTTATCTCGAAAAATAACAACAATGCTAAAGTAAATATTAGTCGGAGGAGGGGTGGGGGATTCAGAGGGGAAACTCTACAGTGAAAAGGGTCGTTAGTTATGACATCATCAGGTATTTGGAAAGTCACTTTCCGCCTAACTACGCCAATCATCGCGACCTTACAAAGGCTTTCCATCTTAATTGCGTAAATAAGCCAATTTGCAAGAATTTCCTTAGGATTATCCCGTGTAACTATTTTTATTCGAAAATTTGCAATTTATAATTTAACAAATTACCAAGTTTCTGTAATTAGTTGAGAAAATTCATCACAAAGGCATGTTTATTGTTTGTCTAAACACGTATATTTTTTAAATTGTGAAAACTGCCTTTGAGAACATAACTACAAGTGGTATATACAGTATATATGCCATTTTCCACTGCAATAAAGATGAAACTTTATTTCAACATACTTTATTAAGATGTGTTTGATAATATAAATACTTTCAACACATTGTACTGGTATAATTACAACTCCAAACTATTGAAATAGTAGTGGATAGTAATATATATAAATACTATAGGCTACTTATAAAGGAAGTAATAATTAAGGAATTATTATTTGAGTATTAAGGTAACTCTTTTTAAGTTTAAAGTGAATGCTGAAGACAAAACAGTCTCCACATAGTAGTTAATTTAACCCTTATTTCATACCCATGGTAAATCACACTAAGGGTATATTTTACTCAGGTTATGAAATAAAGGTTAAGTTTCCGTCATATAAAAGGTAAAAATAGTCATACTTGAGTTAAAAAATCCTAAATCACTTACAGCATAATATTTACTTTTAATACTGAAAGTATACAACTTAGCAAAATTGACCATGACTTCACAAATTTCAGCCAGTGACATCAAATGTGAAGATCAAAATTTTGATGTTTTGTAATTCTTAATATTTAAACTTTGAGTGTGGTTTTTCCTTAACTCCCGAAATAGTGTACGAAATATGACAAACCTAGACAATACTGTTAATAAAATAAACTGTGAAAGTACCTCGATTAAGATGAGAAAGGAGGAGGAGATTTAGGGAGTGATCTCGTTGTTCAGCCATTCCAGCAGACAACGGCGCACTTAGTTTGCGAAAGATCCGGCGGAGGACGTCCCCGTATTCCTCCAAGATTTCAACAGCTGAACCGACGTCCATCAGCGCATAGCATCGACGTATCTAAGAGTGTATAATTCCGTTTCAAGTAGCTTATCTTTTCTTAACGCTAAATAAACATTAAATGTTAAAAGCCACTTAATTTTGAAGATGATAACATTTTGGCTATGAATTAAAAGTAGATATCTGGTCAAAGAAGAAGTGTTGAAAATAGTAGGAGAATGTTAGCATTAATTAACTTGATAATTGTTATTAGTTTAGCTAATGTGTTGTCTTTCATTATAGTTAATTAAGTGACTTAAAGCATTTATCTCAAAATGACATAGTTTATTTAGTGTTTAAATTAATAATGAACATCCCATGTTCATTTTTTTAACTACGGATGCACTTTTGATCGAGTTGGAAGATGCACGGCAAATTCTACTTTAAATCATTAATTATTATTACTGTTTCTCAACATGATAAAGACATGGGATGGGATGGAACACGAGATTTTTGAAAGTTTCTCTCCCTTTTTGAAGCATGCATATGGCGTTCAATACAAATTTTGAAGAAAACCAATTTTTTATATATTCTCCATGTGATTTTTATAGATATTTTTTAGTATTCTCATCTGAGAAGTATTTTTTGCTTAGATTTAAGTAGTTTTTTGACTCTGTATATTTGTAAATCTTTTTTTAATGGTAAATAAATAATTTTACTTTTATTTACCGTATATTTTATACCTAATAACAAAATTTTCTATCCTTTATGAGGTTAGATTATATAGTATACTGACCTAAATATGTGTATACAGTTTTTAATTATTTTTTCTAGAAATATACCTACTTACCATTAGAAACTCTAGAGACATTATTTCATTTTGAAATAAATTTAGTTCAACTAATATACAGATTTTATACACATCATAAATTTTTAAGAAGTTTTTTGTATGAGAGTAAAGCCAAGAACCAGTCAATTCTGCTCTTGGAAATGAATTGGTTTGAAAAAATATTTTTGAATAGTTTGTTGTACTTTTAAGCTTGCTTAATGTGTCGATGTTGTTGTTGTTTTCTTGTTTTCTGTATTTTATGTTAATTCTTTAATATATACTTTTCAAGTGTTCATGAAATAATAGTGAACTATAGTCCTTAATGAAGGTTACTATTTGTATGAGCATTTTACTGTATTTCGTGTAACTCTTTTACATAGCCTACTTTTGAAATAAGTCAATGAAATATTGTTGAATTATAATTCTTATGCAACGTTCATATTTTTATAACGATTTTAAGCACCAAGTTATAATTATGAAAACAACAATTTACGTATGGTGGAAGTATTACTACACTACCAGAGGATGTGAAGTCAAAAGCAAATATTTGTAATAATAATATGTTTTTCAGGTGAAAGAATACACGCCCGCCCATCTTGTATCAGGACGCAGTACAGGAGCCGCTCTTGCGCTTCTCAAAGTAGTTCTCATGTATGCAAAACCTGATATACGTCTTACTAAAGATAAGGTAAAGATAAAAGTTTAGAATTACGAGATTAATTGGATAGTACAGTATTTTAGAGATGAAAGTGAAGTAAAAGTACTAGGGGGGGGGGGAATAAGATGTCATCACTGTGAACGAGTTAAGCCATTTTCTTTTCTTTCTTTTCTTTTCAACCAAACTTGACTTCAGTTGGTCACATTCTTTCACTGACTTCAAACACAGTGTATAGACTATGCTTCAAGTCAGATTTGTGGACCAAAAGAATGCGGCAACTGGAGTTTGTGACGTAAAATGTAAACAAAACTCCGGTCTACGGCCAATATAAGCCAGTGATGTAGGACTCGAGACCTTTTTTTCTGGTCTCGGTCTCGGCGGTCTCGACTACATCACTAATATATGCTATATTGACCACGAGACTAGACAAGAGTGTGCCTAACTGCGTTTTGTTTACATTTTACGTCACAAACTCCAGTCTCCATTTGCCGCGTTCTTTGGTCTACAAATCTGACTTGAAGTCAGTGAAAGAACGTGACTTCAAATCAAGTCAGGTTTCGAAAAATAAAACCCGGCTTAAATAAGAACACGAACGAATAGGTATTTTCAATAATTTGCTCGTACCAATATATAGACATCTACCCAGAAGTAGTGTGATGTCAGTACCACCAATGTTTTTACAGACTTTGATGTCCCTTAGAAACATTAACACTCTGAACTACTTCTTACGCGTTTCGCGTCAAAATTCTATCCTACCATTGGGTCACTTCTTACGCGAAACGCGTCAAGTTGATCTGTGTCTCGTCACAGCTGACACACGACATGCGTCAAGACGACAGTACTCGCAGAAATTTTGCATTTACTCTTATCCAGATCAACTTGACGCGTTTCGCGTAAGAAGTGACCCAAGGGTAGGATAGTTTTGACGCGAAACGCGTAAGAAGTAGTCTAGTGTTAATATAATGGAAATTATTTTATTAAATATAAATCCTACCGCGAGTATACTTTCCATCGGAGTAAGTTTGTATTTTATTCTTTGTTCTCTTAACATGAGTTTTTAATCATTATTTCGTTAGAATGGAGATATTCCGTTGTTTGTGGCGATAGAGGCTGGCAGTCAAAGTTTGGTAAAAGAGCTCTTACACCACCACGGAAGAGATCAAGTGAAAGAGGTACGTGGATCATCGAGGGACACTGCCCTTCACATCGCTTGTCTGAGAAGGGACACGGACATTGTCAGAATTCTCATAGATGCAGGAGCGAACGTCAACGACAAAAATGTGAGTGTTTATTTACCTAATGTTGGAATACCAAAGTTATTTCATATTTGCCTCGGCTTAAACAGTGTTTAGGTGATTAATTTAAGAAAAAAGTTATGTGATCAGCAGTAACAAGTAGACTGCACACTAACTGGAGGAGGTAGGGTTGCCAGACGTCCCATTAAAACTCGGTCGCTTCTGATTTTCAATGATTTTAGCTGCCCTATAATTATAAACTGTCCTTCAGGGCGTCCCTATTTTATTAGCTTGTCATTTGACAATCTGAGTAGGGTCTGACATCCTACCAAAGGTTCATTTAATCATCTTACCAGCATTTCCTATTAGGGTTCCCTTTGGGTAAATCATACTCATTCAGGGGTGATACGAAAGTTGGTTACCCTTTCTAGTTCCTTCTTAATTTATTTTTTACATTATATCACGTTTAATTATGTCAGATTAAATAGTAACAAAATAATGTTATAATAATATAAAGTAAAGAATAGTAAATAAGGTATAAATAACTCGCTTTCATACAATTTGCACTTTGGAAAGACCTAACAGAC
This sequence comes from Bathynomus jamesi, assembly GCA_023014485.1. Lineage (NCBI taxonomy): Eukaryota > Metazoa > Arthropoda > Malacostraca > Isopoda > Cirolanidae > Bathynomus > Bathynomus jamesi. Next base: position 457,413 of record JAJOZX010000613.1, on the reverse strand, counting down.
TAGCACTCAGCAATTTCGGATCTCGGATAGTTGTGGTGGTCTGGCCCGCGACAGAAGCAGCTATAGTAGTTGTATACTCGAAGATTTTAAAACCGATGGGTTTTGGGATCGACTAGGCAGGGATCACCAATAGACGGACCTCGGTCCGGATCCGAACCCCGACATATTTTATACGACATATTTTGTCGGCCACATTATGAAAACTGCGAAAAAAGGGCTATGTTGTGGCTGATGTAATACCGCTTCCCGTCGATCAGCGAAGTCAAGCGACAGTGGGTCTGGAGAGTAATTGGATGAGAGACCGTCCTCTGCGTCCAGATTATGTAGTGACCCATGGTTCAGATTCCATGTAAAGCTATAGGTCCTCTTCGTCATATGACTTTAGATGTTGCGAGGGGCGTTAAACATACTGAATACTGAACACTTTGGACAAATTAAAGTTAATTTCTGTATGGGTATACAGCAGAAACCACTAGAAATGAAGGGAGACTTACTTAATACGTGTTCGTTTCGTTTTTAGGCTCTTGGGCAAACTGCTTTGCATATCGCAGCGGAAGAAGGAGATGAAGCGACAGCCAAATTTTTTTATAATATTCATGTCAATCCAAATCTTACTGATAAGCAAGGTTGGAATTATTTCCTAATTTGTAAATTTTGCACTGTATCATGAGAATTTTGTTTAGACAATCGCTATATGACTTAAGCGTTCATAACATAGTTTATGTAGACGATAAATAGTTGATGTACGAATGAAACTATAGATAATTTCCTCAGCTCCAAAGAACGACTCATTGTACTAAAAATAATTGTAGCCAAAAGGCACGTCCTCATTCCACCTAAACGATTACCTCTTCTTTCCATTACCAGATCGAACCCCGCTTCATGTCGCTGCTGAGAAAGGTAACACTATCATTGTGGACCTTCTGGCGGAGAAATTCAGAGCCTCCGTCATGGAACGTACGAAAGATGGATCGACCCTGGCTCACATAGCATCATTGCATGGACATCCAGAGACCGTTATGGCTTTCATAAAGAAAGGTTGGAAGTTTTCATTCATACTTTCCTATTTAAATTTAGTTAAAAACATATATATTAATGTTCTGAATTCTGTGTTAACGGTACTTAGCGAATTTCACAGTATATAAAATCCAGCCCTAGTAGCTCAGTGCGTAACGCCATTTACTTATAAGCGAAGCGAGGACATTGAAATCGAGGGCTCGACTCCTGATGGTGTTGGTAATAATAATCTAGGATTTAAGTGCAATGGGTAATATTAGCTGGCCTGCGCTCTGTGCCAGTTTCAGGCTCTCGTGACTGATTATTATTGTTACAGTAAGTTAAAGTGAAAGCCATTACTCTTATTAATCATTAGTAATGGTAAAAATTAATAATTTAAAGCTAAAAAATTTAGTCCAAAGAACGGTTTTCGTTTAATTAAAAAAAACTGCTTTACTGCCGTTCAAAATGTAAATAATTTTCTGCTTTGAAGTGGTACACATTTGATATAATAATAATAATTTGTATATGTTCTAACGCATCTCGTGGCTCGATCGGTCGGTTAGAGTACCACCCGTCAGTGCTAAAACTACGCTGAGGCATGGGTTCGAACCCCAGTACTGCTTAGAGCTGGGCAGTTGTCTTTTCTGTATCTTATGCCATGACTGAGCGGAGGGCCGCCCCTCCCCCCCTTTAAGTGACTCGCGCTAAGGTAGCCTCCACACTCGGGCCCGTATCCCTCACTTCCTTGGGGGATATGGAACATGAATATTACTAGTTTCATGTATTCTGAGCATTAATGAATTTCAACTAAAGTTTGAATGTGTATTTCTGCACAGGAGTTCCTCTCTTCATGCCAAATAAATCTGGGGCAAGATGTCTGCACACCGCTGCGCAAAGAGGGCATGTTGGGGTGATTAATGCCATTATAAACAGAGGAGAGAATGTGGATACCCCCACAAACGTATGTATCAATTAAATAACCAATTCAATGTTTAAAATAAGTTTCACTTGCGTAAATAATTAGTTAAAATCTTCCTCTTCTTTACTAACCCTTTTTATCAGGAAAATATTTTAATTGTTGCATATATCTGAGTAATGATATTATATCTATACATTATTGATAACTTTATAGTTTTGTCTACATTCTCGTATTTTCTTTGCATAGATTGGATTCACTGCCTTGCACGTGGCTGTACAGTACACAAAAGCGAACGTGGTTGAAGCATTATTAGGTTGGGGAGCGAATTTAAAAAAACAAGGTGAACATTCTATGATTTAACAGATGGCTGGTTGTTTTAGAATTTAATCTCTGTTACAACAATTTGGGTCATCGTATCGCAACGAGGCAACTACAATTTAACGTGAAATCCGAACCACCACTCAGCAAGGGAGTCACAATGCCCTCGAACCCTTAATCTTCCGTTAGCTAGACTTCCATTCCGACGTCTGAACTCTTAGGTTATCCAAGCTGGTCTTTTTCTTCGTTTAAGAAGTTTTCATCCTATGAAGACTGGCTCTGTTCATCCGCTTTACGTCCTTCAACAGGGGTTGTCGATGAGACGGGTAGTAATGTCACAAAGGGAAAACATAAGACTCATTTAATTTACAGACTAAAGAAATTAAAAACTAGCGTGATCGTCATTATTCTCCCTTACCATTTCTCAAATTGACTTAGAACAGTCCGTGACTGGGTTGTCAGCACGTGAGGTTTAAACATTACCGTCAACCATTCCATTCTGTTGCAGCTTTAAAGCCCCTTTTATTGACTTATTTTCCAGGTGGACCATCTCAAGAATCACCCCTCCACCTTGCTGCGCGTGTAAGAGACGGCGAGAAATGCGCAGAAATGCTTTTAAAATCCGGCGCTGATCCGAATCTTCCGAAAGACGACGGTCAGACGCCGCTTCATCTGGCGGCGCATCACGGCAATCTTCGATGCCTGAAACTGTTGCTCGAGGATGGGGCAAAACCTCTCCTCCCATCATCGGTAAGAAGTTTATTTATTGGTTGGTCGATCACTGTAGTGACCTTCAGCCATGGAGTTGATGAGACAATCAAGCGGTAACGCCACTAACCGATAAAAAAAGAGATCCCACAAAAATTAACGTCGTCAGTGTCCCCTCTATTTCAGAAATAGGAAATTTTAGACAGTCCAATTTTGGCTTTTGGTTGGTTGGTTGGATGGTTGATTGAACAACATTGTGGAGTCGAATTACGCGAATGAGGAAAAAAATCGATAAATGATAAGAAAATGAAAATAATTAATATTTTGTAAATAAAAGTATGACGATTAGGGCATGATTAATTAATAATTTTTAGGAAAAAGTGATGAATGATGAAATTTTCTAATTAATCAATGATTAACTGATTAAAAATTATCAAAAAATAAATGCTGAAAAGAGTAAGAAAAAGCTTTTTGTTTCTGTTGCATGAGATAAGACCGAAGAAAACATTTTGCTCAAACATTTAGTTTGCTTTAGTTCAAGAAATCAGGCATGGGCGGATTAGACAGTTTATACACGCAAAATGGTGCCAAATTAAAATGATACATTACAAAATTTAAGGTAAAATGATGGTGAAATTATGAGGAAAATTAATCACTTCCCATCATTTTCTAAACATTTTTTTCTGATTAATTAATGATTAAATTCGAAACAATGATTAACTGATTAATTGATTAAACAGAACCATGCCCTAATGACGATATACTATTGAATGTTAAAATTTTACGAGTATAATAAATTTTAGTATTTTTAACTGTGGTTATCTAAAAAGTCTTACTATTACTATTATTGTTTTTTATTTTCCATACATTAATAGTTACGTCGTGGCCATGTCGCAATCCCACATATTCGGTAGTTGGATAGTTGACCGTCCTTTTTTGTTCAGATGATATAGTGACCTGCTGATTGGCTTAGATTAAACGATGTAACTGGGTTAGATTAGGTTAATAGAGTTAAAAGTATCGTCTTCTGACCAATTGAGAAATACTCCTTACATTTATTATTACAGAACGGAGAGACGACGCTCCATCTTGCCTCCAAAGCAGTCAGAGTCGATGTTGCAAAGATTTTGATAGATTATGTAAAGAGAAAAAGTGGGGACGATGCTGTGACCAAACTTGTAAATGCGAAGGTAAGCTCGAAGTTAGTTAGCACGAACACAAAATGCTTACGAGTTAAGTGAGAAACAATGTTATTCAAATGTTAAAAAACTGCGAAAAGCACGCAGTCAGGCGTACGTACAATCAGGCACAGAAGTGTGGTTTGCGACATTCTTATATTAGGCCTACAATAGACCGAACGGCATCAGATTTCTGTACCAGTTGTACATATATACATTAACAAAGATAAATTTTTAATTTTTATTGGAGGGAGTGCAGAGCTTGAATTCTGGACTGGAGACGCTTAATAATTCACTTACAACCAACTGTAAATGAACAGTCATTGCTAGTAATGTGGCAGTTTGCCAATATAAAAAAAAAATAAAGAAATTACTGCTTCGTATTTTCAGTTCCAAAAGAGAAGTAAAAATAATCGCAAAAGGAAATAAAAATCGGTGCTGGACAACCAAAAAATACTTTTAAAAAAATAAATTTTAATCTTTCTTTTTAACTTATTTTTTTTTTAGGAACAATATTCAGTCTAAGTTATGAGATTATTTTTGCTATAATTTTAGGTTAGAATGAAGTTCCTTATTTTTCAGGCTAATTTTGTAAGTAGATTTCGTAACATACCACATTAAACAAACTTTCAGCTCTAGGGTTTTAATTTTGTCCCGAAATCGTTATCTTTGTGAAATTAAATCACACAAAAAGTATGTATTTATATTGTACAGATAAGAATGATAAGGTCTGAATCAAGTTTTATGTTGGAAGAGAGTTAAAAGATGGATTGATATTAGACCAGACTACTTATACCATTTTAACACTTTATTTAAATCCTATGCACCAGAAATCTCACAGTTTGGATGATGTTTTGTGACCGTATAACACATAAATAAAAATAACATATAATTACATTGTCATTTTAAATAAATGAATGATCCCTTCTCCATACGAAACATTTGTTCCACTTTGTTTAATAATAAAAACATTATTAACTAATTAACTATATTAAATCTTAGATAAGAGATATTTTCTACACCTGAATAAAATCGTCTGATCGTCTGGCATTAGCTAGAATAAATTCTGAAAGTGACTACTCACCAATTAAAGGTGTAAGTAAAGGGTTGAAATAAGTATACTTAATTTAACATCATTAATTTAATCCTATTCGCTTCCATTGTTAACAAAGTCTCCATAAAATAGTTATTTCACTATCTCTTTATAGCACGTAAAACACTAAAGACATAAATTCCTATACGAAGTATGAGAGCAATTTGCCAGCGTTCGTAGCTCTGTGGGTAACACCATTTCCCTATAAGTGAAATGAAGAGGCTCGAATCCTGATGATGCTAGTAATAATAATAATACGAGAGTTAGCGCAATGGCCGGTATTAGTCGGCCTGACCGCGACGATGCCAGCTTCTGTCCTTCATGACTTTTTATTGTTTACGTGAGCAACTAATACAGATTGAGTATTTTTCCGTGTAATTCAAGGAAGGTAATGAAGGGGAAGCTCCAAATTTTGATGAATGCTTTTTTATGTCATTTATTAAGCTCGCATTAGCTTTTCTCGCCGCAAAAAGTAAATGAAATTTGACTGAAGTGTAAACTGTCTCTTAATAAGTAGACTTTCAGCTTATTGATGTAAATTTTACGTAACTTTCTTTTCTCTGTAGAATTTCAAAGGGGAAACTGCTCTTCATTACTTAGCCGAACTGAAAGGAACAAAATCTGGTCAAGATAAAGAAATGGCAAGAGTTCTTCTATCCAATGGAGGCAATCTGATGCTCAATACAAACCAGGTAAGGACTAAGGAATGTGGTACTTACTTATTAGAATCAAAGAGTGTGTGTGTGTGTGTGTGTGTGTGTGTGTGTGTGTGTGAGAGAGAGAGAGAGAGAGAGAGAGCCAGAAAATCCATTCTAGGTGATTCCATAAAAGATTAGTCAAGAGCAGAAATAAAACTCACATAATATAAAATATTTCCCATTCAGTGAAAAATATAGGAAAAGTAAAGTTTGCTGTAGGTTTGACAAAGTACTCTTGCTTGTCGCTGCTGGCAAGAAAAGTTACTGAAAGAAGAAGTAGGTGTAGGAAAATTAGAAAAAGGAATTGCTGCATATAATATATATCTTAAATAGTAGATGTTACGGAGGAGGTTAAGCAGCTCCAAAATCATTATTATTATTATTATTATTATTATTAGGCTATACTCTTGTTATTATTAGGCTCTACTCTTGTGTGTATTTTGAACAATATATCTTTTGAATATTTAAAAAAAAAAAGAGTGTGAACTTATTACTATTTACGTGAATATCTAAGAAATTTACTCTTTTCCTAAATGATGTTCGGGCATCGGATCGTGAGAAGGTTTCTGACGTTTATCTCTTCATTTCTGAATTTGGTATAGGAGAGAGAGAGAGAGAGAGAGAGAGAGAGAGAGAGAGAGAGAGAGAGAGAGAGAGAGAGAGAGTTTTCTCTCTCATCCTGTCCTCCTAAAGTATTATCCACGGCTTCTTGTATAAGAGGCTTCACCTATACTATAATTCTCTTAATTTTGCAGATGAAAGAAACGCCCATTCATTACGTATCTCTAGCAGGAAATGAAACTGTTCTAGCCGAGATGTTGGCTCATGTTTCTCCCGACAAGGTGTGAGACGAATTTACCTTCTTTAAAATGAAGTTTTAAGTTACATTTACTCTTTAAATATTTTAGATATACAGTTAACATGTTATAAAATTAACTAAGTTTATGGTTATATAAATTAAATCATGACTTTTGGGTCAATAAATTGTCTTTCAAACCTTTAGATTTTACTTACATATTTTTGCTTCAGAGATAAACTAAATCACGCAGACAAAACTCCTTTTAGTAATGCGTAATAAAAAAGATTAAATTATATATCGTAAGATGCAACTGTTGGTGAATATGTCCTCTTCGAATGGTTGGTCGCCACTACTATCCGCTGCTCAACATGGTCACGTGGGAATGGTGAACATACTGCTAGAACACCAGGCCAGGGTAGATACTTTTGACTCGGAAGGTAAAGCGGCGTTACATCTGGCAGCAGAATATGGATACAAATCGGTTAGTTAACAGCGTGAGAAGTTTTCTTGGTTATTTCATTTCACGTCCTTCGTGAAAAGTAGGATGTGTAAAGTGTGTAAAAAATTCATACCTCTTTTGAAGATTATGTTAACTTTTCCTTAACGAGTTTTAACAGTTCTTACGACGTTTTTAACTTCGTCTTCTAGGTGTGCGATTCCCTTCTCTCTCACAAAGCCTTCGTCAACGCGAGGAGCATTAAAGGTCTTACGGCGTTGCATTTAGCTGCTAGTACTGGTCAGAAGGCGTTGGTGCACTCTCTCATCGTTAATCATTCGGCCCAAAAGGATCCATTCACTCTGGTAATTAAAAAAATAGGAGTTTGTAATTTTACAAATTAGAAAAAGTTAACAACCAGGAGGCTCATTTCCTTACAATGTGGGGATGAGTGTGCCCCAAGGGTCACCTTTAGTCCGAGCATTAACGAGGCAAACGGCCAACATAAGCCAACTAGGAGCCAGCAGGCAGGAGCAAACCAGAGTCTCACCGCTTAGAGTCCGCCACCATAACCAATGAGCTACTGGGCGCCCTTTTTTTAAACTGGACTCTGAAATTGTTTAAAAGTTTTATAAAGTTTTTCAGAGTTTACAAAACATTTGACGTTAAGTTCTTCTGTCACGTTTTTTGGTTATTCTGTAAAACATTTCTTCAGTAATTCTAAGTTATGCCAACTCTTAAAATGTCATAAAGACTCCAATATTACCTTTAAACTCAATTCCAAATTTTTTATTTTAGAAGAAACAAACTCCGCTGCATTTGGCAGCTGAGCAGGGTCAATTGGAGGTGTGTGCCACTCTTCTGAAACTGGGTGCCGATACATTGGCATCAACGGCCGCAGGGCAGAAGGCAGTTCATTTAGCCGCGATGAACAATCACTCAGAAGTTGTCAAACTCTTTTTAAAAGTTTCTCCCGAACTCGTTTCAACCGCTGATAAGGTATCTGAAAATTTAAGTGAGAAAGAATTAACGTGGTTCGTTTCGTTGCAGCTCTTGTAATATGCAAGATTCAATAACATTGTACGAGCGCATTTTTTTATGTAGTAAGGAAGGGGAAAGGGCGAGCGCCCACAAAAATGATCCCCCTCCCTCTTTATAAAAAAGGAGAGAGCCAAAATCAAGGTCTCTGAGGCCCACGATGATATTTTGTTTTTACAATCAATTTTGAAAAGATTGTGTAGTGTGTAAGATGCATATATGTGTAGTGAAGAATAGAGGAAGAAATGGGTGTTTGAGAACATGCTGGACTGCTCACAGGGTAGATGAAACAGGGGAAAAGATCAGCTAAAGAGGACAATGACAGAAGACACGGGAGTTCCAGCACTCCCTGTCTCCTGCATAACGTGCCCCCGGAGTACTTCCCCTGTCAATTGGTGTCTACAATCTCCTAAGTCTACGTCTATAGCTTTAAAATCTTGATTCGATTAATGCAAATATAAGTAATCAAAATATACACACAAAAAAATCAGTATTTGTGTGTCTAAATTTCTTGGACAGCTAAAAGAAATTACATTTATTGTGAAATTTAGACACATAAATACTGATTTAGGCGTCTAAAATGCAAATTTTTATCACTGAGGTTAGCAATTCCTCTCAGTTCGCCCCACTTTTTTAACATTGATAACGAACTATATGAATTTTTGTTAAGGTTTGAATTGTTTTAGATTTCTTTTAATTATAGGACTTATATTAACTGATATATGAAATTAATACTTTATGCCATTAAACTTATAGACTAACAAAGAACCGAAACAGGGAAAGAGAACTTTGATGTGGAAGTGGAAACGTCTAAGGAAATTTTGAACCTTGTTTAGTGGTTGGTCTCAGTAGCATAAAAGGAATTAGAAAACAAGTTTTTGTTAAATTGTTTTTTCAGACAAATTCATTTTAACATTTTAGGTGAAAGGTTGAACGAAAATTGTTAAATTTTCGTGTGTAGTTTGCTGTATTTTGTTCATTATTATTCTTTATATAAAGGTTTAAAGATTTACTCTTTACCTACGTCGTTCCCGTGTCATTACACTGTTCCTCGTTAGATCAACGGTAGCTAAGCGACGTTGTATCTGGGTAATGATTAACAGTACGGCCATCCTCCGCGTTCAGATGATGTAGGGAACCGTGGTTCGGATCCCACATTGAATTGTAGTTCCATGCACCTGCCTTTCAGTACGGAGGCAAAATGGAATTTACTCGTTACCGGAAGGCAAGTAAACTATTTAATTATTTCAGGATGGGAATACGTGCGCGCACATTGCGGCTCTGAAAGGCTCCGTCGATGTGGTTCGGGAAATTCTCAAACACAACAAAAATATTGTCATAAGTGGCAGAAACAGAGTTGGGGATTCCACCCCGCTACACCTGGCGACCGAAGGAGGTCACGCCAAGCTCATCGAGTTCTTCATCCACAATGGTGCTGTGGCGCAAGTGGAAGATCGGGTAAGGGAGAAAATCTTATACAAATTTCGAAATGACTGAAATAACCGCTGTGCTCTCAAAAAGAACGTTTACATAATTATTACACGTAATTCTGAAAAATTAATACCAAGTTAATGTTCATGTTATTGTTGATACACGACATAGTTACGAGTGTTTCTCTTTGTACCTTTAAAAGCACGGGTTCACGCCAATTCATCTCGCTGCTCGGTATGGTCATTTAGAGGTGCTAGAAGTGTTCAGGAAGGCTCAAATCAACTTACGGGTTAAAAGTAAAAGACTTGGATTCACGGCGCTGCATGTTGCTGCATACTACGGCCAAACTGGTAAATATATTAATTAGTTACTAAAAATAGTAAAATGAATTAGAATGCACTCATTCAAGAACGTTGTCGTATTTGTTAGCAAAGGGCTAAAGGAGAAAGCCCTTTTGAGTCATTCACTTAATATCCTTCACTCACACACGGGTCATTGAGACAGTAATTTCGGCATCGCTATTAACGGGAATAAGTGGGTAACATCATTTCCCCATAAGCGAAATGAAGACGCTGAGGTTGAGGGTTCGACTTCCGATAGTGTTCGTAATAATAATCTATGAGTTAGCGCAATGGGCCGCATTAGTTGGCCTGAGCGTTGTGCTAGTTTCTGGCTCCTCTGATTAATTACTATTAACAGTAACAGAGAATCTTCCTCTGCCTTCCTGTAAGCGATGCTCTTGTTCCTTTTTTATGAAACTTATTCTTTCCCTGTTTAAAAACTCCACTATAACAAGTATTCTGAATATGGTGCTTATATACTACCGTTGCCTAACCAAGAAATACTACTTGTACCCCCCATATTGTCGTGAAATTTAAAGCTACAACTCTGATTTGCAGACATAGTCCGAGAACTTTTATTGTACATCCCGGCAACAGTGCAATCTGAACCACCAGGGTCGCGAGGAGAAGGATCCCTGTTGCCCAATTTGGGGTCGGAGTCGGATTTGACTCCGTTGCATTTGGCAGCGCATCAGGGGAACGAAGGAGTGCTTAGAGTGCTCCTCAACTTGCCAACCGTTCTGCCAGACATCAAATCTAAACTATACGTGAGATTTTTAATGAAGTTATCCTTTCTTTGTGGGTAGATTGCACTCAAATGGCACTTTGTGATTTTAATTCCTTGTGAAATAGGGCCTACGCTATTTTTGAGGTTGTTTTAAAAGTAACCTTCTTTGTTGTCTGATACAACAGAAAAATAACTTTAGCTGATCAAAAAATTCAAACCTTTGGAATGGTTGTGAACGATGAAAAAAGTTAATTACACTAAAAACGTTTAAAACCTAATCTGTGTCAGTTCTTGGTGTTAAAATGAGTTAAATTTAATCATAAGTAATGTACTGTATATAAATTTCAATGGAATGTCTAAAATAATGAAAAGGATTTAATCCTAAATTTGTTCGATCCCGTCAACCCGGTGCTCTTTAACGAGCCATCATCACCTCACATGATAGGCTGAATTTGTGACTTAGTATCAAAGTAGTTTGTTTTCACTGAATTAGGACTATTTCTCTTTCAAAATCTGCCAAGTTTGGCATTCGCTTCAAAATTATCAAGCGAAGATGCTTGAAAATTACTTTAACTCAATTAAGTTAACTTCCTTCGACGTTAGCTTTAAGGAACTTATTAGTGAATCTCTTTGCAGCAATACATACCTCTTCACCTGTCCTGCATCGGAGGCCATACCATCGTCGCGGGTTTACTTTATCTAAATCGATCGAACAGGTAATGAGCCACTCCAATTTTCTTTAGATTTCACTTAGTTCATATATTTTAAGCGAATATCAAATAGTCTTCAGTGTAATATTATGTTATTTCTCAAACCTGAATTTCTTCTCAAGGTTTACATGACTGATAAGAGAGGACGAACTTCTCTTTACGTTGCTTCCAGTTACGGACATTACAATATGGTGGCTTTACTAATAAGTAATGGCGCTGAACTTGGTGCAAAAGATAAGGTACTGGACACCAAATGGCAAATGTACATTTTACTAAATGTTGTGTTAACTTCTATCCTGTGCTATAACAATTTATTTGTATTAACTAGCTCCTACTCTTTGTAAGAGATATTTGTTTTAAGTTTAATAACAGTCACTTAACATAACACTGAATCTAGGTCAGTGTAGGCAAATTAGGCTACATTATGCTAAGTTGGGTCATGTTAGATTTGACAACGTTGAAGTAGGAGGTAATTGAATATATATATATATATATACTTTTACAAACTATTCCGTATTTGCTAGACTTGGCTTTAAACTGATATTGAATAGACAGACCCCTGTCATATAAAAACAGTTTTTTAAAAATACCAAAAATTCTGTTCGAGAGCAAGTCATTCTTCAAGAATGACTCTTGAACTCTGGAAATTTCCCTTACTGAATGTCACTGGGTATGAAGTACCATCCAAATTCAATGGGAGTTATCATTCATTTATTAAATTTGAGATTCTTATAACAAAAGGACGACTAAGCAACAGTCAGTGAAGCTGTACGTTTTGTAAATCGTAGATGGATACAAATAAAGAAATAGTTTTTCTTATAAAGATTCGCGGAGAGAAATTAATCCAAAATCATTTGCCACAATGGTCACTATTAAGCAATGGTGAAGGTAGGTTAAGGGTAAATTTTAATTTAGTCATTCCTTTATTAAATTTAATATTCTTATTATAAAAGGACGGTTGGACACCAATACACGCAGCTGCCAAAGCCGGTCATCTCGAAGTAGTGAGGCTCTTGATACAGGCGGGGGCAGCGCCAGACGATGAAACCTACGAGCAAAAACCACCCATCTACTTTGCTGTTTCCAATGAACACGTGAGCGTCTACAATTATCTCATCGAACAAAAACACAACTCTTATAAACTCCTTAATGACAAAAAGGTAAATTTTTCATCGGTAGTAATTTTCTGTACATATCCTGATATGAATATTCAGAGTTTTCTTAACCGTTCGGTGAAATTTCTATTTCGTTTCAGTTTGTGCATAACTTGACAGTGATGAGTAGAAAGTACGATCACAAACCTTTACAAGAGTTTATTTTACTGTCTCCAGCACCTGTTGATCTTGCCACAAAGCTCTCACATACGCTCCTGATGCTTTCAGATACAGTAAGGGGTTTCTTACCTATGTCTGCAGCTGGTTTTATTTTTAGGAAGCTCTTAAAGTGTTGAAAGTTTTTACTTCTAAATAAGGGTTTTCTATTTGACTGACTGACGGAATAAATTCCTCTCTTAGCGATAAACACTCTCCGACAATTATCTACATTTGGATAGAACTTGAAATGTTGGTGTCTAAACTTGGACATCTTCATTTCGACCTTTTCCTCTTTCTTCCTCTTTCTTCATCGATTTTCTGTGCCTGAGAAGTTATAGCCTAATGCTCGGTTAAGCTGTTGTCAATGGCATACTAGTTGTATTATTAAATATCAGGTTGAATCTAGACCTTTTTACGTTTTTATTCTGATTTAACTGAGTTCTTCCCTTTGAAGGAAAAAGAGAGCACTCAGGATCTCTTGATAGCGTCCAAGATCAGTGAGAATTTGGCGGCAGAAATTTTGACCATTGCTGCAGGTATGTCTTCACCAGGATTACTCCTGAGGGCTGTGGACAACAGAGATACGACTTTGCTCGATTCTTTAATAGAACACGAACAGAAGGAGGTAATGGCCGTGCAATTATCATTTAAACAACGAACATTACGCGTTCTTTGTATCAGTTTAAGTGAATGGAAAGAGTATTTATTTTTTAAATGTTAGTTTTAAAATAAAAAATGGCTTAAGTTTAAAATGAGGAAATGGCCTTTCATTTCATAATTTGATTCCTTGGAAATAAATTTAATTCGAAGCATTATAACGAAATTTTTTCATGGTTGTAATATGAGGCGTATAGAATAGAAAGGGCGTACGCCCAAAAATAAAATTATTACTCGTTAACGTTATTATGCGTTATTACTCGTTAACGACTGAACCGAGTTTAATGGTTTTGGTCTCAAGCCCGTGTGGGGGCGCGTCACACCCACGGAATACAGCGTGCTGATTCATTACTGCGCAAAACGGGATATCGGGAAACCGGGGGATACGCCTGTGCTATTCTAATAGCCTCATATCATCTGAAAGGTTTTAGTTTGTAATAAAAATTTATGAACGACCCAGTTGCGTAATGAATAACTGTCGGTCATTGCTGACAAAATGGTTGTTCTGCAACCAACGTACAATATAAACCCTTTCAGCCAAGAATACCTTCACTCAAGTTTAATTACATAAAATCTTAAATTTAATTGTCTCTGTTGATCCATTGCAACATTATGAATGGAACATAAGTGAATCAATGGGTCAAACCACTGAGGGTTCAGGGAATTTTAGCTTTCTCTTAGAAATAAAAAGGTTAACTTAACATAAAATCAAGAAATGGGGAAAATCTTTGGTTAGCAACAAAATTTTGACACTGAGCTGAGTGCCGGCGGTTCTTTTATCGTAATCCTTTCCTTGCAGACGATAGCTCATCCTGTTGTACAAAGGTACCTGAATGACGTGTGGATGGGCAGTGACAATTGGCCCGTGTGGAAAGTGGTTGGCACTTTCCTTTCCTACTTTCTCATTCCTCCAGTTTGGATATTTTTCAGGTATTGGAAGTGCTGATGGAGACTTTTTTTTACGCAGGAAGGAGGGGCCAAGGGTGAATACCCGCAACCCCCCCCCCCTGATAGAAGAAGAAGAGAGTCAAAATGAAGGTCCAGGATTTACGAGATGTCTGGACACTCTGCGTTTGAAAGATTGGAGGTCAAAGACGGGGGGAAAGATTGATTGAGGAAGATTGTTTCAAAGTTCACCGGTTCACCATGCCCACCTCAATTATGTGGGAAATGCGAATAGATAATTGAAAAATGGAATAGAATAACTGGTTAAGAGTTAAGACCTGAGTTAATTAATTAAAACCTAAGTTACGCCAAGTCTGGAAGTTTTATAGATGTAAATCTTGAAATTCTAAGTTTATATTTTTTTAAATTTTCAAACTCTTATATAAATATTTATTTTCCTTAGTAAAGAGTTTATTTAGGGTATGAAATTTATTTACTGCAATAAATGTCTGTAAATAAACTGTAAGAAAAGTACCTTTTCACGAATGAAAGTGTTCAGGAAGTGGTGTGTGTCATGTGTAAAAGTGTAGTAATAATAATGAAATGAATAGTGATGCACTGGAGCTCCGGCTCCGGCCGGAGGTCTCACTAAACTCCGGCCTCTGGCCGGAGGTGCCAAGTACACCAAACTCAATTCTGACAACTTTTAGTTTTAATTCTATAAAACTATAAAACCTCATTTCTGCACCTATCCGAATATTTCAGTTCTCAGATGACTGTAATAATAATTTATTTTATGAGTGATCAGTGATTGTATTAATATTTCAGTTCTCAGTGACTAATAATAATTTATTTTATGAGTGATCAGTGATTGTATTAATAATTGATTTGATATAGGCTACTTTACTCAGCATTCAGCAAGACATCATAAGTTTCATAACCTAAGGATATTCTGTTCAATGGGAATTTTTAGAGAAATTAGCACACACAAAGCATAGAAAGTCGACTTTTATAAAGTTTAAGTTATTAAAGACTTAATAATTTAAAATAGCAGGACTATAATATATAAACCCTAAATAGATGAGACGATGGACCCCCCCCCCCCCCACACACATATAGAAATACTGAAATAAATAAATTGGCCGGAACCTCCGGCCGGAGGAAAAAACACTAAGCCGGAGGTTCCGGCCCTCCGGCCAAAATCTGCCTGTGGTGTATCACTAGAAATGAATACTATGAAGCCGCACGTATGCCTTTCAACCTTTCAAATGTTCCGTGCGATGATTCTTCATTTCACGAAGGTCGTGCTTGTCGCACCTCCTCTCGAGTTGGCCTGGTGAAGTAGTGAGTTGGTTTCTTGTACTTTCCACCTCACATAGCCAGGTACGCCCGGTTCATCGGGGATTGTTCTGAGCCAGGTGTCTAATCTTCTTTGAAGATGTCCACCGCAATACCACTCGTGTTCCTTAGGTCTTTGGGTATTAAACAATCTTGGTCCTCTCACAACAAAACTATTTTCTTCCAGGATTAAGGATGTTCCCTGTCTAGCCTTTAATTTGGGAACACGACACAGTCTTCCTTTTCTACTTTCCACTGTTGTTTGTGGAGTTACAGGGTTCAGAGTAAGATTAGGGACTTGTTTCTCCATTATTTTCCAAGTGTAAATAATGGTGTATCTCTCTCTTCTCCTTTCCAGTGAATATAGGTTTAATTCGCGTAACCTTTCCCAGTAATTTATTTCTTTGCACCCATTGATCTTGGCTGTGAAGCTTCTCTGAATCCCTTCTAGCTGTCTAATGTCTTCTTTTTTATATGGGGATGTTAGGACCGAGCAGTATTCCAATTTGTGTATGATCAGTGTTTTCAGTAGAGGAATCATTATATTCCTATCTCTTCGTTTAAAGGTTCTCAGTATCTGCCCAGTTATTCTCTTTACTCTGTTTACTGCTATCTTATTTTCTGTTTCAAATTTCGCATTGTCAGTCATTACAACTGCTAAATCTTTTGCTTTAGAATTTCTCTGAATTTCCTGTCCATTTGAGGTATAATATTCCATGGATTTTAGGTCCTCCCTTTTTCCGTACCGTAACAGTTGAAATTTCTCAATGTTAAACTTCATATTGTTGTCTTCCGTCCACTTGTAGATTCTGTTCATGTCTGTTTGTAGAGATCCTATAACTTCTGGTTTTCTTATTTTTCTACTGAACTTTGTGTCATCTGCAAAGGATGCTACTGTGCTGTTTCCGGTAACGTCCTCATCTATGTCAGTTATCATGATTATGAAGAGTAGTGGAGTTAATACTGTTCCTTGTGATACTGAGCTGGGGACCTATGATTCTGATGAAGATATTCCTTGTACTGTAACGACTTGCCGCCGCTCATTAAGGAAATTATATATCCATTTCCCTACTTTTCCTGTTATTCCCATATATTTCAGTTTATGTATTATGATTCCATGGTCACACTTGTCGAACACTTTGGCAAAGTCTGTGTATATTACATCATAGTTTTCATTACTTTTCAGTGCATCAATAATGTTGTTGTAGTGTTCCATTAGTTGTGATAGGCATGAATTGCTGACTGAAATCCATGTTGGTTATCATTTAATTTTTTCTGAGTTTCCAAAAGTCATAGATTTTCTGTCTAACTATTCTTTCAAATATTTTAGTGAGATGAGATGTAAGCGACACTGGCCTATAGTTTTTGGCCTCGGATCGATCTCCTTTATATATCGGGACTATGTTCGCGCTCTTCAGGATGTCGGGTATTTCTCCCGTTTCTAGTGATCGTCTCCATATCCAATATAGGGGCTCAGCGATTGCATTCTTGCAGGTTTTGATCAGTGTGGCATTCCATTTGTCCAGTCCTGCCGCTGAGTGTGCTTTTAGTTTCCCTATAGCTTGTGTAATAATCAGTTTGTCAGTTTTTGGGATACTGAAAGATGATTCGTACTAAGCTCTTAATATTTCAGATACTTCTGTTAGATTATCAGATAAAGCAGTCTTCGTTTTTCAAAGGTCCGATAGGCGTGTGGTTTTTCGACTTCCTTTTTGCAAAATTATAGAAGTACTTTGAGTTAACCTTTATCGCTTCTATAGCGTCGTCGTCTTCTTTTTCTGTATGCTTCTCAATTAGTTCCTGTATGATGCAATCGATACTCTGCAGTTTATCATTTAATATTTTTCTGATGTTGTTATCTTTACAGTTACTTAATTTTACAGTCATTCTTTTTCTCTTTCGGAACAATGACCTCTTTTGTCTCTCGAACCTGCTTCTGTTTCCTCTTTGTTGTATTTTTGGGACATGTCTTTCCACAATTTCCAGCGTCTTCTCCTCTAAGGTCGTTAGCATCTTTTCTGTTGTCTTGGCCTTGACGATGGTTTTCCAATCTATTACTTCCATGCTGGATGCAACACCTTCCCAGTTTATAGCTTTGGAGTGAAAATTAAAAATTTCGAGTTTGCTTCTTTCTGTTGTTCGTGTTCTTTACTTTCCTGTTGCTTTTATATTGGTTGTTATTTCAATAATGTTGTGATCTGATATTATACAGTATTTGTGGATATTTCTACGTTATCAATTAGGTTGCTGTTGTTTGTGAATACCAAATCTAGGCAGTTTTGTTTTTTTGTGTTTTCTGTTATTTCTTGCGTTAACGTAAAGTCATCAGCTAGAGCTAGTAGCATTTTTACCTGCTCCTGGTCTTCCCGTGTGACCCTCTTGTCCTGGTGTGTAATATATATTTTTCCCTATCCTTTTACATTTCATGAGTGGAAAATTAAAATCACCACAGAGAAAAATATTTGAGGGTTGGAGAATGTAGATCTTTTACCCAGTTTCTTACTTCTGTAATGGAATCTGAGAATGATATAACATGTTATTAACGGTCGCTTTAAGCTAACTTGAAACTTGTTTTGAAGATGAAAATATACTAACATTAATTTGCTTTATATATATATATATATATATATAAAACCTTTGGTTAGCTTCCGCCCGAATTGTTCATTCTGATGAAGGTCAAGCTTTTCACTCCACCTTAGATCTACAGTTTAACGTGGAATCCGAACCACGCCCTATCAGCAGTCCAGCGTCTTAACCATTAGGCCACCTAGGGTACCCATTTATCTACCAATCACTTTCTTTATTGTGTGGAAGGATGAACAGCTGGGTTTTGCTGCGCGCCGGCTGCCACCGGGTCGAACCCGGGACCGATGGATTCGTATCAGCGACGCTAACCACTACACATATATATATATATATATATATATATATATATATATATATATATATATATATATAAAATGCAAACCCACAAGGAAAAAGAAAAAGTATTCCAAGACCTTTCGTGTATTCAGAATACACGAAAGGCCTTGGAATAATTTTTCTTTTTCCTTGTGGATTTGGATCATTCATTCATTTCATGTGTTTAATTATGAAATTCATCCCATATATTTTTAAAGTTCGGGAAGAACCGATTCGCCTCTATTTAAAAGGGCATATCTCGGCGGAAAAACAAAGAAAAAGTGAGAGGAAGACAGAGGAAAAAGAAAGGGTGGAGGGGACAGTCGAAGTGGAAAAAGACCAAGGATGACAAGGACTGCAGGGGTCGAGCCCCATCATCCTTGGGTGCTAGGGCCGGGAGGGCGCACATGAAACCTCCAGGAACAAGCACGTACAAACGAGCACAAAGAGCATTCAAGAGCACGAACTTAGAACCCCCTTGCGGGGCATCCCATATATATATATATATATATATATATATATATATATATATATATATATAACGAGAGAGAGAGAGAGAGAGAGAGAGAAAGCTCTAAAAAATTTTAATCTTAAAGAACTTTGTTATCCCGCAGTTTGCCTTTGGGTCACAAATACAACGAAATTCCTTTCATGAAATTCATCGCTTATTTGGTCTCCCATTGTTACCTTCTACTTCTTATGATTATTACCGTAGTTACCCCTTTGAAACCTATTTGGGAAAACGTGGGTCTATTTCCGAATTGGTAAGGATGACTTTCATAATTTTATTTGTACTCGTAGATCAGTTGTTTTTTTCAAATTTTTTCAAGTTTGTAAAAAATAATTAAATGAAATTTACGTTAAAATATACAAGAAAACATATTTTATGACCCTTGATTTTATAGAAGTTTGTTAGATCTTAATAAAATTTCAATAAAGTTTACAATTATATGAATTTGGTATAAATTTTGAGGTTTATATTGTCATTAAGATATTTTTTCATTATTATTTCTTATGAATTCGTAACCAGTTAGTACAAAATTATTATATATTTTTAAGCATTTAACGATATTATTGACGTTGTTATTTCAGCATGTGAAAGAAGCTTTAAATAATAATAATAATAAATAATAATAATAATAATAATAATAATCCATAAATAAATAAATTGATTTGTCATTCGTGTTATTAAATGCACCGAGCTAACAACAATTTCTAGACATAATACTTTATCAGTAAGTTTTTTTTTGAGTTAGATAGACCTACAAACATTGTCGCTTGGAGTCTAATCGACCCTTGCTAGAATTTTGCTTAATATTTAAGCAGACATGACGAAATAATGAATTAAAATGTAAAAGAATGAAGACTAAAGCTTGTTTTTAACATAAATAGCCATTTGCTGAAACTATTAATATGAAAAATATGGAAATTGTTCTATTAGATTTTGCTCAGATATTTTCTTACGAAAAGAACGCAAGACATTCGTGTACCTTTTGCTATAAATTTGTCCAGTATCTACATTCCTTCTAATAGACAAGTTAGCTAGATTTCATAAGACTTCCATGAAAAAAAAAATCGATAATAGAATTGTTTGATATCATAACTCGTAATCCATCCTCATTTTACACGAAATTTAGGGCTGATTCCCAGTTACAACACTCGAAAAATGTGATGGGTATCTTGTAGAAGTCAAGCCAAAATGTTTGTAGGTTAAGTTAGTTTATTAGAGTGTCGATATAAAGTTTCGTTGATTAAATGGGTATTGACCCAATTGCGCGTTGAATCTATAACTACAGAAAGAAGTTGGTTAAAAATAAATGTTCCAAAAATTACTAATTAATTATTAATTATATTTTCATTTTAGTCTTTTCGAATCTTTCTCCCCCCCCACACACCATCACCAGAGATTTTTTAAAAAAGTACTAATTATTAATTTTTGCAGTTTTCTTTAAACTTTTCTTTAAACTTTTTTTACGTTCTGTTGTTTCTTAATAATATGAGAAACAATGAAAAATAAATATTACTGCTTTAATTTCTTATTTTAATAAATCCAATTAAAAGTTAATGAATTAATACGAGAATGAAAAGACTTCTTTTTAAATATTCTTAATTAGTGTAAAAAGAATTTATTTTAAATTAAGTTTTTCTGTTTTTTGTTGTTTTCATAAAAACTGCAACTAAATTCTCTCTCTTTCATTAGGTACGAGTGGATGCTTCTCGCGTGGCTAAGTGGAAATTTGGTTGCGGAGTTAACGAATCCCGGGGATAGAGCTGGCTTAGGATGGATAAAGGTGTTAGTTCTCGTGGCGAGCGGAGTGGGTGTTTTTGTCCACCTTATTGCCTTCTCCTATCTGGGAAACGAAGAGATATTGAGAGAAATGCTTTACGTCAGGTATACTGACATTTATCTTTCTCCTTTTTCACCAAACGTCGCAACGGAAACAAAATTCAGTTTTTAAATAAAGATTTTCGCAATTTTAAATCTTATTTTAAGGCTTTTAATGCGTTCAAAAAGTTTATTTGTATTCAGTTATTTAAGTATTCAATTTGAGTAAGTATTCACTTATTCGGTTATTTAATGAGTCACTTATTCAATTGGTCTTTTAATATCTGAAATTTTTCACATATTAAAATAGTAATTTATTAATTTATTTAAATATTCGGTTTTTAGGTTCTAAATGATTTATTTAGTTTGTTAATAAATTAGACGCTTAATTACGTTTGATTTATTTATTCACTATTCAACTATTGATTTATTAATTTATTTTAGTAGTAATTACTATACCCACGAGAAATAAATTTGAAGAGGCCATACTGGATTCGACTTGTCCGTTCGTCCGTCCGTCCGTCTGTCTGTCTGTTTGCACACTTTCGTGTTCGCACCATAACTTTTGAACTTATCGAGATAAATTTATTGGACTTAATATAGATGGATCATCACAAGACGATGTGTCATGAGGAAGAATCATGCACCTCCATCAAAGGCCAAAGGCGCAAGTAAAAGTCAAAGATTAAATGGAGGTTCGCGCCATAACTTTTGAACCTCTTAACATAAACTGATGAAACTTATACACATATCGGAAGACGATATGTCGCCAGCAAGAATCAGGTCCTTGTATCAAAGGCCAAGGTCACAAATATAGGCTGGGGCAATGATGTCGTTCCGACATATTTCTTGTTTACCGAGTTACTCACTCGATTATTACTCCATATTTTCAGTTGTTCATTTGTTCAATTACTTACCTATTACTCAAATAATCTAAACATCTTGCGAGTCAATCAAATGTTTATTTACTCACCCCACTTTATTACTCATTTATTAATTGAATTACTCATTTCGTTAATCGAGATTTACTCACTCTCTGATATGACAGAAATGTATTCATCGCATTCGGTCTTCTGTTGGCTTCGGTTCAGATTTTGGACTTCTTATCTTTCCATCATTTATTCGGTCCTTGGGCGGTGATTATCGGGAAACTGATGGTCGATCTAGGTCGGTTCTTGGTCATCTTATCCATCTTCTTGTTCGGATTCTCCATGTTCATCTCGGCCATCTATAACCCGGTTCGACCTATCTACACAGGAGTGGCAGATAACACAGATTATTACCCTCCCGCAGGTAAGAGTATGGACATTTTAGTTTTCGTCCTTCGAGTTAGTAATTTTTTTAATACCTTTTGGCTCTTCCTTCATTTATTAACCACCGGAGGGAAGACATTTTTTTAAAAAGGGCTAACGACATTTTCTCGATGTGACATTTGTCGACAACTTTTTGGGGTTATATTAAGTTAGGTAAAGTTAGTTTATTACAGTGTCGATAGAATGTCAAGTCGTCGAAATGTCTATATACAGTAGATCCTAAAAATGTAATTCCAAACCACCTTCATTGTGCTTCATTTGCAGTAATCTCTCGCTTCGCAGATTGTCTTTATAAACCCCACTTTCATGTTTACGACCAATGATATAATCACCTGTGTTTTCTTAAGCATTACCTGGAACTTAGTCCATTAATCTTCATTTATAAGAAAACCTTCTTTAGACTCGTATACACCAACCGCTACATTGTCACGGAAGTTGTCCGTGCGTGACAGGAGAGATTTTCCCGCAGCCTGAATATTAGTTCGATTTTATATGTTCACCATTTCATTGGTTTCTGTAACAAGATGTTCTTCAATTTGCTTTTCAGAGGCTCCAATTCAAACTCCATTTCAGACCGGAGAAATGCTTTTTTACTCCCTCTTCGGATTGGTAGAACCGGACTACATGCCTCCTTTCCACAGTCATCCAGAGTGGGCGCAGACGCTTATGAAGGTGAGATCATTGTATGTTGTTTGAGAGTAGAAATCATTTTAACATTAATTTTATTCCAAGAGGATCTGTTGTGTTCAAATTCAAAAGTGAAGGAATTTCATACACACACACACACACACACACACACACTCTCTCTCTCTCTCATTATATATATATATATATATATATATATATATATATTATATATATAATATATTATATATATATATATATACACTATAATAATAAAAAGGATGATCAACGCCCACGTCAACATTATGAAAATTTAATAGCAGACGTTTCGGAAGTCAAACTCACATCATCAGTGGTATGGTTAATTTGTGCCAGAACTACTCATTTAACTTCGGCTTTTGTGTGTGTGTACATACATATATATATATATATATATATATGATAGACACAGACAGTGCATGGAACAAGGAACTCTTCTGGGAAAATTAAATCCACTATAGTCCGAATAAGTAATGGTAAATGACAAACACTATAGTATTTTCTTTTTTATGATGTTAGCCCGACGTGGGCAACGGGTCACTCGCAAAGAGGCCCCAAAAATATAGCTTCCCTCACCAGCTATCTGCAAAGCAGATAGGATCCAGCTTTGGGAGAGGATCTAGGGTTTAAAGCATCCCAGCCCAACTATAGTCAGAACCTCAATATAAGCAAAAGACTCGTTGCATTCGCGTCGGATTGAATGCATCAAAGAAAAAGGAGTAACTATTATATTTTTAGCCAAAAACCAACACTTAAACCTCAAATAGCAAAATTGAGCGTCCACTTTTCAAGGCATATAACATGTCCGTTTCATGATGGGATTGAACTCAGAATGGTCCCCTGAGGTTTTTTATGATACACACAGATCGTGCATGAAACAAGGAACTCGTCTATGAAAATCTATATTTTTGGGGCCTCTTTGCGAGTGACCCGTTGCCCACGTTATAAATATATATATATATATGTATAAGGACTCCATAAGTCGAAGTTAAATGAGTATAGTTCTGCGTACAAATTAAACATACCACTGATGATGTGAGTTTGACTTCCGAAACGTTTGATGTTAAATCTCCATAATGTTGACGTGGGCGTTGATTATCCTTTTTGTCCTCAAATGCCAGTTCCTAAGAACACCCGTTTCTCTACAATTAGATATATATATATATATATATATATAACGTAAAGAACGACGCTTGTATAGGAGATATTCCGCGCAAGACGAGAGAGAGAGAACGAAACAAATGAAAAAATGAGGTAACCACCCGGGAATCGAACCCGGGATCTTCCGACTGCCGGTCAGATGCGATAACCATTACACCATGGGCCTCACTCTTCCAAATGCCGTAATTCTTCTACATACTCGCAGAAACCAATGGTTTCTGCGAGTATGTAGAAGAATTACGGCATTTGGAAGAGTGAGGCCCATGGTGTAATGGTTATCGCATCTGACCGGTCAATCGGAAGATCCCGGGTTCGATTCCCGGGTGGTTACCTCATTTTTTCATTTGTTTCGTTCTCTCTCTCTCGTCTTGCGCGGAATATCTCCTATACAAGCGTCGTTCTTTACGTTAATTATACTGCGTGTTTGCAGTTAAATGTGTATATATATATATATATATAGGGTGAACCAAATGTAGGTGGACAGTAAATGATAACGTTTATTTTGAGAATACATATTTAATTTTTTTGTATACTATAATACAAAATAAAATTTAAATAAATTTAGTTATAATCTTTAATATAATATAACACAAACACCATAGTTATAATGAACACCATAGTTATAATATAATATAACACAAACCGTATTCAACCTACTGTCCACCTACTTTTGGTTCACCGTGTATATATAATATATATATATATATATGAGACAAGCATTGAGTAAAGTAAAATACCACGATCGCTCGCGCGCAGATTGTGTTCGGCTTGTACCAAATGGTGACTGTTGTCGTCCTCATCAACTTGCTCATCGCCATGATGTCGGATACTTACCAAAGGATTCAACAGAAGAGCGACACGGAATGGAAGTTCGGATTGGCCAAACTGATTCGCAACATGAGTAGAACTTCGGGGACTCCTTCTCCTCTCAACATCATCCTCAAGACTGTTGTTTATTTCCTTGCCTGTTGCAAGTTCAAAGGTGAGGCAAAGTTTCATCAAAGTTTATATAAAGTGTAAACAATTTTTTTTATAAACATTCAGAAATTTATCACACTTTGGATAAAGTTCGTATTGTACACTTATGAAGGTTCCAAGAAAGTTAATGATAGACAGTTGGAATAAGAAGGCATCTTTTTTCACATTTACTGTCGCTGAATGTGAAGACGAAAATAGCTGTTGAAGTCTGTAAAATTATACCATCTTATGTACAGTAACTCACTGTAGATGTTAGCCTCGCTCATTGACTTACAGATGTTATATAGAGAGCCGGAACTGAATAATACCTTTAGATTTTGGCAAGACTTCGTCGTAATACTACAGAGAAAATCTTCTTGTATTAAAAAGAACCCTCTGCCTTATGCCATTTTAATCATGAAACGAAAGTTCCCTGATCATATTTGGTAATTTGAAGGGTCCTGCACCATTGTTCACTCGGTCAATTAATATCTCCTTTTGATCCCCAAATAATTTCAAATCTTACCAAATTCGATTGGTTGTATCAAAGAGCACGGGTCATTTTGGTCCAAGAAGCAATTCGATCCAGTCTTCTGACCAACTGGGAAGGATCCTACCCTAACACAACCCAAATTAGCCTAAACGTGTATTAATAGTAGCCTAACTGGGCCGAAAGTGTTGTGCATAGTATTAAAAACGGACCAGTCTTTAATTCGGAGGTAGGAAAATGAGCAGCGGTAAAATCATTTCATTAACGAACTTGTATACCCCTTTTGAATCTACGCGGTTTTCCTGTACTGTAAACATAATTTTTTTCCAGGCAATCTGTGTACCGACGAGGCCCTGGACTACATGCGTCAAGACGGCAGCGTCAAGGACCCTTACGCCGAAGAGCAACAGGACCTTGGAGGGAGCTTTGTTAAGAGGTTTAGGTCCAAGAGCAGAGTAAGCGTTCTTAATAGCAGCATGGGTAAGTTATTATACATTATTATATCGTGGTTGTCTCTCTCTTCAAAAGGAGGATGATGCTTCTTGTATGGTCTCTATTCAAACAATTATTTTACGCAGATAATTTGAGTGCAGCATTGAGGGAAGCTCAAGGACCCAAAAAGATTGAACAAGTCATTGATTGGAAGAAAGTCGTGAAGCGGCATCGAGAGAAGAACAGCAAACAGAAAGTTCTCTTCGCTACAAAAGAAGGGCAGGAATCGGAGAAGAAAGAGGAGGACAAAGACAAAATCGAAAATCAAAATGCCACAAATGAATCTGAGACAACAGGGAATGGAACAGTTTAAATTTTATCGATTCATTAACTGAATTTATTTCTATCTTCTCAACCGAAATGAATCTTACTGGTTGACTGGTTGATGTTTTTCACGTCCATTCGACCAGGTAGGGTCGATCAGACGTCAGTATTGTCCGCAGCTGATAAAAAACGAAAGCCCAACATTTAGAAATCGGAGTCAACTGGAGAAAATGAACAGCGAGCAATTCTGTACTCTCATTTTGTATTTTTTGGATTGTGGGTAGCCACGTTTAAATATTTCTACTTTTTACGAAAATGACAATGATTTTTAAAGCTAATGTACATAGTTTGTTAGGAAAAATTTGATAAAGAGTTATTATAACGAAATACACCGTCATTTGACTCATTTTATATCATCATGTAAATATTCAGTATATGTTTGTACATAGAATTAATTCTAGTGTTCATGTATGAAATAAACTGCCTTATTCCTACGTGTTTATGGCGTCTATATCAAAAACGTTAAACGTAAAACCTACACGATTTTAACTTATTAATTACATATTTTTACTTATAAAATCGTCTTAGCTGGCTAAGATTCGAAATAAAAACTCGCAAAAAAAAAAAAATAGATTGAAAATATTGTCGGATAAAATATATATATATATATATATATATATTTTTTAATAGATTTAGAACTGTAAAGCGGTTAAGAAAATATTTTTAACTGTAGAGTGTATAAACTGTATGTATAAAAAGTAGACGGTATTTACAGTACACTGTGGGAGTCTGTAGTACAAAATAAAATAGGAAATTAATGAACCTGATTTTTTTTTTTTTTATCTAACTAGAATATAAAATTAATGATAGTGGCAATAATGATAAATTTCCCTCATTGCTATAAAGAAATTCGTACATAAAGGTACTGAAATGAGGTTATAATATACTTATATGTCGATGTTTAAGCATAATTAATTGTGAATACTTTTGGTATAGCATTTGTAGTATTCTGGCAATGAATAACTTTGGTGGTATTAGTTGCAGTAATTTATGGTATACCGGTTGTATTTCTAGTTTCATTCGTGGTAGTTACGGTAATTCTGGTACTTCTGTCATTATCACCGCTATTATGGTTTTCTCTAATGATATACTGATATACCAAAGAGAAAATGGCGTTCTAAATAGAATATATTCTGTAATTAGTGTAATGAGTCTCCAGTCATTTTTACTCAAGCGTCTTTCTGTGCAGTTGTTCGTGAGCGCAACTTACTTTTGTGAGAAATTAACTGTGCTCAAATATGATACGAGGAGAACGGTTTGCTATAGGAATAAGTGATTTAATAATAATAATAATAATAATAACTGGTTAATGCAAAAAACTTCACTTTTTTTCTACGTGAAGGTCAAAATATGAAAATAAAAACCCACTCTAATAGACAGAGTTTATTTCCACGACAGTTTCGACGCCCACTGGCATCCTCCTCGGGTGGATACAGAAACACGAATGAACCAAAACAAGAGGGAAAAACAGTCCAGGGTCGGTCCCTGGACTGTTTTTCCCTCTTGTTTTGGTTCATTCGTGTTTCTGTATCCACCCGAGGAGGATGCCAGTGGGCGTCGAAACTGTCGTGGAAATAAACTCTGTCTATTAGAGTGGGTTTTTATTTTAATAACTGGTTAAAAAAGTTCTTTGACGTTTTGATTGAATGTTACATTCATCAAGGGGACTGACAGTTCCCTCGCATTTTTTAATTTCTATTTTCCCGAGGACGGTTCTAGATGGTGTCGAAAGGTCAGAAAATGACTCGCGATCAGGTTTTATCTTTAGATCGATTTTCATGTAGTGAATTACTCATTCTCTAACACTTAATGAAGAATCATTCCTAAAGGTTTCAGGTAGAGAATATTATGTAATTATCATCTGTTTAATTAAGAGATACCTATGACATATTGACGAATATTAACTATTAGAATCTTATGCTATATTTTTTAAATATGTAAAATACAGATTAATTAATTGTTTACTACTATTACTACTATATACATACATACATACATATATATTTAGTGGCCAAATTGTTCGTATAATTAAATTATTTAATCAAATTTTACGATTATTATCCATTCTATTCAACTGCTTCACGGGCGAAGAAATAAAAATCATTTATTTGTGCTCCGTTTGGCTTATATGAAATACTGACTAAATTCCTGATTAATTTTACTGAATTACGGTTTAGTTTCTAATTAATATGCACTGTTCCACGACGTTCCACGACGTTCCACGACGTTTTGGAGGTTACACAGCATATTCCCTTATCCATTTTTAAGCTTACAAGTAAAGGTTTATTCCATTTTGAGTTTGCAGATATACATTTGGTTTTGCTTCCGCCCGATTTGTTCATTCTGACGAAGGTCAAGCTTGTCACTCCACTTTAGACCTACAGTTTAACGTGGAATCCGAACCACACCCCACCACCAGCCCAGCGTCTTAACCACTAGGCTACCCATTTATCTACCAACCAATTTCTTTATTGTGTGGAAGGATGAATAGCTGGGTTTTGCTGCGCGCCGCCTGCCGTCACTGGATCTCGATCCCGGGGCCGATGGATTCGTAGTCAGCGACGCTAACTACTACACCACCGAGGCGCATATAAAATAATTACTACCTCTACTTAGGATAAACTACATTATATAAGTTCAAATTAAATGACAACAACAACATAAATTAAAAAATAGGATCTTTGAATGGTAAAATTCAACGAAGGAGAAAACGAGTGAACTCTGATGATAAAATAAACAAAGTAGAATATGTTTAAATACAGGCCTGTATACGGGACGTTTGCGTTTGCAAATACTTTTAGTTTCTGGTCCAGTTTGTGTAAAACAAGCGTGAGGGAAGAAAACACAAACTTACGGTGCATCTTGCTCCTGAAGAATCATACAGCCGGACTGATAATAAATGGAGGTATCTGCACTACAAACTAACGAAAATTGTGCGAAAACACGAATATGACTTTGCATATTCTTTAGACTAAGATAACACGGAACATTGTTGTTTTCACTAATGATGAACTACGTACGAAAGCCTCGTTAGTTCATTGACCCCCCCCATGTTTGCTTGGCAATGCTGCTGCGAGCTGCTTGTACCCTGAAATGGGAATATGGGCGGAATGATGTGCTATGTGAAAAAATGTTCAATTTTTCATTCTTTTACTTGAGGTATGAATACATTGATTTTATATATATATATATATATATATATATATATATATATATATATCATGTGCATATTTAAAAAATAAACTTTCACAGTGGCGTAAAATCTTGGCTATTTCATTACTTATGTTTTTATAGCTGTAAAAAAAAAGCAAAGGCTCTTTAGAGAGTTGGATATAATAAATTAATTAGTTTCAAATTAATATACATGTACCATTTAAAATAAATATTGGCATTAAAAATACGAGATATTAAAGATTTTCTAAAATGGATACAAAATGTTCGCTGCAAGCCTAAATGTGTTCGCAGTGTGGAGTGAAAATTCTGTTTACTGAAGCCTAGGCTGGTAACTCTCGCTGCTACGCGTAGCCTAAGTTCGCCTTTCACTCTGGCGAGAAAATTCTGTTTATGTGCAACAAATTACTTAGCCTAGTAGTTGCCTGGAGGCCTTAGTTTACGCTTTATGGTGTGTTAGTGTCGTGTTTGCGCGATCTGTGGTAAGTTTTCTTATTGCGATGAGGGCATTGTTCTATTTTGTTGTTCCTTTTATAACAGGGCATTGACAGTATGGTTTTGAGTGAATCAGTGTTAATCATATTATTCATAGCCCTTTATGAAAGGAGAACTTACTCCGTGTGCCAAATTATCAAAATGCCTAAGTAATGGCCGGCCACGCTCTGCTCGCACTGCAGAAAACATCAGTCTCGTCAGTGGGTTGATCTGCAGAAAAAAAATAAGTGCGCTAGTGATTTTTCTGCGGGCAAGTTGCGCACATTTCATCGAAACCAGTCTTTAGCCACCAAGCAACCCAGATCTGAATCCTGTTCATAATTCAGTTTGGTAAAACATGCAGGGAATGGTGTAGCGTGGAATCAGAATCAAGAACTGAAATAGAAAATAGGCTAGCAGCATGCTTGGCGCGGCTGAGTCAACGTACCATTCATAATGTAATTTTTCTCGGGGCGTAGGAGCTACAGGCTGTTGTTCAACCTGATGGTGGACAACGCATTATACCACGACCCGCAACTTCTCTCAACTCATCCCCTTAAGACTACTTCAAGCTGAAAGAGGAGCAACTTTTTCCAGGTCAGTAGCACTAGCGAAAGTTTTGCATGTACTTTAGAAAATCTTTAATATGTTGTATTTCTGTGCTGTTTTAAAAAAATAGAAAACCATAGCAGATTGAAACCAATTAAATTATCTATCCAACTGTATAAACCGCGTTTTTATATATATATATTTTATTTATTTTTTTTCGGGTCTTTCCTGTTTCATTAACTGTTTCCAATTTTTATGAAAACAACGTGATATGTACAGTTTTTCATGCTGATTTAAAAATTATGGACCTTTTCCAGTTTGTGTACCGTTTTTCATATAATTTATTTTTGCTTCTTTTCAGATAAAAAATGAGTGATAATATCAATTTTTTTATTTATTTTTTTAGGTTAATTGTACGCCCTTGACGATTGGTTAGGTTAAGTCGTGATATTTTGGTTAAAGCTAACGAAAATATCACGACTTAACCTAACCAAACGTCAATGGCTGACAGACATTCCTGAGCGTGACCGACTGACAAACAGACATTCCTGGGTGTTTATATTAATAATTTTGAGGAATAAGAACGATGAAACGATACTGTACATATTGAAGTTTTATTGGCAGACGTTTCGGAAAAATTAATTATGAAAAACGGTATGAAAAACGGTACACAAACTGGAAAAGGTCCAAAATTATAAACCCTTTCATCGAGAAATACTTAGGTTAGGTTAGGTTGTTAGGCTTATTAGCATTTGATGTTTTCTAGGACACTGTTTTTCTTTCGGTATTAAGTTATATTCTTGTAAAAAAATTTACTGCATTTTCTTCTGTCTCAGTCTTCCTATATAATTCTATAAAATTAAATTTGTCAGTCATTGGAAAGTAAAAAGATGTTGAACTTATAGGCTATGCTTGCAGCGGAAGAACAAAATAGATGCGCAACGCCACCGTTTAAAAAATAGCCTAGCCTATGCTTGCAGTGATTACACCGTTCTAGTACTTTTTGTAGTATTCTATAATTTACTTTCATTTCGAAAAAACTTATTTTTAGAATCATTGTATTATTTTAAAATTTCTATAGCCTACGCTCTTTCAAACATTTGCTGGTTTCTGCACATTATAACTTTTTGGTTATATATTTCTCGATGAAATGGTTTATAATTTTGAAATCAGCGTGAAAAACTGTACATATCACGTTGTTTTCATAAAAATCGGAAACAGTTAATGAAACAGGAAAGATCCATTTTTTCGTACACATCTTGCGAACTTATTACAATACCAACGTTTTAAAAGTGTGCATACATTTTTCTGAATCATTACTTACACACACACACACACACACACACACATATATATATATATATACACAGGGTGGTGCAAAAGTCTGGACCCATAGGTAATTTACTATATAAAAAATGTCTCGATTTTTATAATCAGTGGTTTACGTTAACAAACCAAGAACAATACAAGCGCTAAAGGATAACATCACAACAGAAATTGAAGCCATAAGAACGAATATTACTATGCTTACAAATGTGCAAAGGTCTTGTGTCAACCGAGTAGAAAAGTGTTTGGAAGAAGATGGACATCAATTCGAACACTTATTGTAAATTCTGAACTAGAACGTTAAATTTAACATAATTTAGTCACTGGTGTATGGTTAATTAAATTTCATTTCATAATAAACTTCCTGCAGGCCACACTTTTTTTCCATATAAACCGCCCATGGAAAAAAAGAAAAAAGAAAAACGATTCCAAGGCCTTTCGTGTATTCAGAGCTACACCTCGTCAGGGAATGAAGACAGAATGCAAGGTGCCCATAAATATATACAACGTAGCGGAAACCAAAGCAATTAACACATACTTAACAAGAGTTAATGAGAGGCAGAAGGGATTTTAACAGGATATTGTCAATCTTATAAATTCCCGCACTGATATTGATATTGTTTTTAAAATGAATAAATGCACATTCTAGAATATTTCTCTATTATATCTCTGTTTTTAACAAGCGCTTTAGAACTATCCCACTTGATGCTATGATTATATCTATACATATGGTTAAACAAAGCATTGGAATTATTAGCTGTTCTACACGCATATTTATGCTGTTTTACCCTAATATCTATCGTTTTATCCGTTTGGCCTATATATACTGAGTTACATTGTGTACATCCAATCGTACATCCAATCGAATAAACACATCCAATAACATTTTCTGGGCTATTCTTTATTAGGCATGATTTAACAGTATTATTATACTTAAAGACTACATTGATGCCAATTGCTTTAAGTAAAGTCGGGAGATATTGCAAATTAACATGGTAAGGTAGGCTAAGGATATTTTTACGCTCAAATTCCTTTACAGTTACATTATTATAATACCTATTCTTGGCTTTCCTAAGACAGTTATCTAAAAATGAAATAGGATAACATAATTTAGTACCAGTATTCATGATATTGCAGAACTCGGAATCTAAAAATTCAGGACTGACAACTCTCAATGCTCTAAGAAACATAGCAGAGAAAATAGAGGATTTAATCGAGGGATGATGATCAGAATAAAAATGCACATAAGAGTTATTATTAGTAGGCTTGCGATAGACTTCAAATTTCAACTGATTAGAGCATCTCCAAATTTTTAGATCCAGAAAAGATAGGCTTCCATCATTTTCTTTTTTAACTGTGAACTTAATAGATGGGACTAAATTGTTGAGCCTACCAAGAAATAAGTCAACATCCAAATTATTAGGCCAAAGGCGTAAAATATCATCTATATACCTATACCAAACCAGGTTAAAATTAACAATCGAAGGCAAAATTCTACTTTCAAAAAATTCCATATATAAATTAGCTAGTACAGGTGAAAGGGGATTTCCCATAACCAATCCAAACGACATAGCATAAAACTTATTTTCAAACTGAAATTTACAATCTTTGACACAAAGCCTAATTAACTCAATAAGAGTGTTGTGTTGGACAGAGAAAGAATATTCAGAGATCTTATCTTTTAAAAAATCAAGTAGATCATCAACAGGGACTTTTGTGAATAACGAGCATACATCAAAGCTTACCAATTTGAAATTAGGGTCATTAGGAAACTTCAGTTTGTCAATAAGATCCATGCTATTTACAATATGTGACTTAGAAATAGAACCAACCAACGGCGTTAATAAACTAACTAACCATTTTGACAGCTTATAGGTTACGGAGCCCACTGAGCTAACAATAGGCCTCATGGGATTATTAACTTTGTGTGTTTTTACTAAGCCATACAAATATGGTAGTGACGGATTGATACTAAGAAACTGCTGCGAAAACCCATTATAGTTGTTTTTTAATATTTCTCTTAATTTTCTGTTAAACATTTTGTTAACATCCTCCAATGGATCTCTTTAGAGGTTTGTACGTGTCGCGATCACTCAATAACGTATTCAACTTTTCAACATGTTTTCAACATGTTTTTGAAAAACATAATAATATATCCGAAAGTGAGGTGACTTTAGCCAAAGGTTGTGTGTATAGTGCTTTTAATACGAGGTATGTATCGAATTATCCGTTGAGGTTTGAAAACGCCCTAAAAACACTTAAAAATAATGAGTCATTACATATTACTAAAGCGGACAAATCTAATTCGATCGTCATCATGGACAAAAACAGTTATGTTGAAAAGATGAATACGTTATTGAGTGATCGCGACACGTACAAACCTCTGAATAGAGACCCATTGGAGGATGTTAACAAAATGTCCCTGACTCACCCACGGAATAGAGGAAGAGTGGGGGAATATAGTGGTATAAATAACTCCATTCTGACCCCACTGGCGCTTGGCAGGTTGTGGTCCAGAGCGCCTCATATGACCAGGTAAAGTACGGTTAGAATTTGTAACACAAAATATTAAAAAACACACAACCTATTTTTAAGTCAGAAATATTAAATAACACTGATCCGCGGGCCGCCAGTTGGCCATCTATGATGGCCTATAGGCATAAATACTGAAATTAAAATGTGCTTATACAATATACTACATCTTTTACTGTAACTGTAATATTTTTTTAGAAAATAACTAATGTATTTTTTATGGCCATTTTCTCATAAATCTTAAATAAAATTTTCATTTCTTTGTTCGTGATCTGAACTTGCCTAACATGTTTATACTCGTTTGTCACTGATTCATTGCAGGAAACAGAGACTGATAAAAAGCAAGGCCTATCGGTATGTTTGCTTCGCTTTAAAATTTTCACTTGTCTTTAAATTTTCTTCCTTCTTTTAACCTTCCTTCTTTTAACCTTCCTTCTTTTAACCTTCCTTCTTTTAACCTTCCATCTTTTAACCTTCCTTCTTTTAACCTTCCTTCTTTTATCCTTCCTTCTTTTAACCTTCCATCTTTTAACCTTCCTTCTTTTAACCTTCCTTCTTTTAACCTTCCTTCTTTTAACCTTCCTTCTTAAACAGACAGCTTCGTAGGGACCAGCAGGTCTGTTGTTGTTGTTGTTGTTGTTGTTGTTTGATCTCCTTTGTATTCCTTCGTCTTCATTAATTCTTGAAAATTTCTAAAAGGAATTTAAACTTCTTGATGATCAGTATCGGAATCTTAATGTAATACAAGACTATATATAGATTCCGAATCCACATGAAAAGAAAAAAAAATACTCTTGAATCTAATTCCGATTCCGATTCGCGAAAAAAAAAAAAAATCTTCGATTCCAGTTCCATACAAAAAAAAAAAAAAAAAAAAGTCTGGCCGTTGGAATCGAATTTGCCTTTTTGCTACGCTGTCCGTATTACGTATTTAGGGGTACCAATGTTCCCTTCTCTTTTATAAACGTCACATCGTCGGAGTTCGACTAAAAATAATAATATCTAAAAGAAACAGAAATATGGAATTTGGAAAAAGAGTTTTGAAACCGAATTATAAACAATTATTTAGGGAAAAGAGAGTCCCTCGTCTTTCGTTTTCGATGCATTAAAAACGTTTAGGGTCCCCAAACCACTTCCATTTTTAGTCATTCGACAACCCGTGTGCCAAGTTTATTTCTTTAAATTGACTCTCATAATTTTATTTAGACTCGTTTGTCTCCATTATTTGGAGAACGTTTTTACATTCTTAGCTTAAACTCCATTCGGAATATGGGATTCTCCTCATGCGGAGAATTTAAAAAAAAAAAAGGGGTTGGGAAGTTTGGGGGGGTAGGGGGGGAGGAAGGAGGGGGGGGGGGGACTACGCGAAACATGATGAAAAGAGAAGCACTTTATTAATATAAAAAGGACATATTCAGATTTTCGTAATAATAATTGATTTAAAAGTTTTAAAATTCAAAATTTAAAATTCTAATTTTAAGATTACGAAAATGAAAATTCATAATTGGAAAATATTAAAATTTCAAATTAAAAAATTAAAAAAATCAAGTCTCAAAATTTCATTTTTTTAATAATTAAAAGTCTAATTTTAAAATAAAAATATTTTGAATTTAGATTGAAAATTTTTAAAAGTAAAATGAAAATTAAAAAAATTAAAAATCAAAACTCGCATCTATGGTATACTAAGTAATACTTCAGCCAAATATATTAAAAAGATGTACGTAAAATTAGATACGTATCACTCAATACCACGTTGACTCACTTAAAAAGAGATACGGTCACCTTCGTCGAGGGCCACCTGTAAAATATTTTTGGTGCCAAGGCGCCGCAGTTCACTGTGGTGTAGTTTTTTAATATGTATAGGTATTTATATATAACATACTCTCCTCTGGGAAAAAGAAATAAAATATTTGACATTTTCCTCAATCAGTTTTATCCGTGAAAGAAAAATCTCTATTCTCTACAGCGGTATATATATATATATATATATATACCTGATTCTCTATCGATACCATATTGATACGCTACTAATAGGCAACTATTCAAGCATGATAGTATAAAAAAATAATAATAAACTGAAATATAATATTTACATAAATTTATAAAAAAATTCCAAAAACAAAGTTAACTCAACTCTCGTTGCAATCTCTTATACGAGAGAATATTTGCATTGCATTGACTCAATTCAAACTACAACCATTCACTTTTTTTTTTGGAAAAAAAAAAAGAAAAACCAATATTTACTTCTGTATTTCAACATTTATTTCTTCCATCGATTCTCCTCTTCTCATATTTAGAAATACAAAAAGAAGTCTACGGGCTTTAACATTCCTCTTTCACGCCATCTCCAGATATGAGCTCTTACGGAGTCTGTTCCAAATAGAAAACTAAATGACAAATAAAAATATTATTGCAACATTTTGACAAGTATTTTATCCTCTTCCTCGTATTTATTTTTGTTTTTCTTTTGTTTAATTTATATTTTTGTTTTCATATGCGTTAAGGGAAGGAATGGCATCTGACACTTACAGAGAATTTTTTTTTTTACGAAAAAGCTGGTAATCACAAACAATAACTCTCGTACGAGTACGTGCGAACAGTCACGGATAAAACTTCGTCTTATCTGGCACACGCCAAAACTAACCGTGATTGTCCAGTTCCGGTAAAATGTTCGCCGCATTTTTTTTTTTTTTTAGAAGTTTTATATTTCTAGGCGAACTTTTTCCGGGAGTGTACATGCCATATACGGTAGATATATATACAGGGTGTCCCATAAGTCCGGCCATATAGGAAAATTTATTTTAAATTAAATTCACAAAAGTCATACATTAGAACTAAACCAAATGTTCAAATTGATATCTTGTTTTGAGACCTTTTTTTGGTTGCAGGTAGAATAACACGCAATGGCTAATATAGAAGTGAGTTACACTCGTCAGGAGTGTCACGAGTGTGACTCACTTCCGTATTAACCATTACGTGTTATTCTACCTGCAACAAATAAGAGGTTCCAAAACAAGACATCGATTTGAACATTTATTTTAATTCTAATGTATGACTTTTGTAAATTTAATTTAAAATAAATTTTCATATGAGACCGAACTTATGGGACACCCAGAGAGAGAGAGAGAGAGAGAGAGAGTTACAAGGACAAGAAGTACCTCAAAAGGCCTTGCGGCCCATACCGAGGAGGTGCCATGGAAATATTCCTACACCCTCAAAATAGTGTGCAAGATTCGGTCTAACCTTTTCTTAAACTCATCCACAGAAGAACTGTTCACAACTTCTGAAGGTAGCCTGTTCCACGTGTCACAGATCTTATAGGTAAAGTAATTCCCACACACACTAGTGCTAAACCGTTTCATATCCAACTTCCAAACATTGTTGCGAGTTGAGTTATCATTTAAACTAAACATGCTTCTAAAATCGACATCGTCGAACCCGTGTAAGAGCTTGAAAACCTGGATGAGTTGACCACGCAGCCTCCGAGTTTCCAGCGAAAACAAATTCAGGGCGTGTGAACGTCGATTGTAGCCCATATGCCTAACGGAAGGGATTAACTGTGTGGCCCTCGCCTGGACTCGCTCCAACCTGTCAATATCTTTCCTAAGGGTGAGCGACTAGAACTGCACAGCATACTCCAAGTGCGGCCGAACTAGGAAATTGTACAGAGAGAGCACAATCTCCTTGTTCTGAAATTAAAATTGCCTCATGCTATAACCCAACAGCGTCTGTGCTTTCTTTTTCATCTGTACGCGTTGTTTGGTAAATTTAAGGTCACTGCTAATTAGCACACCCAAGTCCTTTTCCAAATGAGTGGCCTCGATATTACTCCCCAACATGGAGTAGTCCGACTTGGGATTGGGGTAGCCAATGTGCATGACCCTGCATTTACCCACGTTAAACGCCAGTGGTCCCAAAACGGAACCCTGAGGAACCCCGCTAGTGACTGAAGCCCAACCCGAGGTAGCCCCTTTAATTACAACCCTCTGCCGCCTATTCTTCAGCCAGTTTCCAATCCGCTACCTACTTCCCCCATCGATACCCAGCGCGCGGACTTTGGCCATTAGCCGGCGGTGAGGTACCGTATCAAAGGCTTTCTGAAAGTCGAGATAAAGAATATCAATCGCCCTACTCTTATCATACTCACTCCACATCACGTGGAAAAACTCGAGCAGGTTGGTGAGACACGACCTATGCCGTCTAAACCCATGTTGGGAGTCCCCAAGCGGCTTGTAGGAATCCAAATGGTGAATGGTCCTTTAGCTTCTAATGGGCTTTCTACTATTAACATAACTGAAGAATTCCTTAGGGTCCTCCTTGCAGACGCTTGCCACCCGGAGTTCTTCGTTACGTTTGGCTAGCCGAACCTTCGCCTTCACTTCCCTGCACAGACGGACATACGCTTCAGTGTTGTCATAGGAACGATTGGCCTTCGCCCTCCTATACGCAGCTTTCCTATTTAGGATAGCCAAAGCGATGTCCTGACTGAACCACTTAGGCTGCGTTGAAGCAGGGTGACTGGTTTTGAGGGTATGGCAGCAGACTGCAGTACCATAAACTGGTCCCGGAATGCACTCAACACTCCTTCAACATCGCTGCCGACCTCTAACCCCATCTCACCTCCGCTATCCTGGAGGCCAACAAAGTCCGCCCGCAGTAGATCGAGCTTACTGCCTCTCGAGTTACTACGCTTCACCCGAGGGATGCAGACACAGAACCTAATCAGACCGTGATCACTCCCGCCCAACGATTCGTCAACGGTGAGGCTAGTGATGAGGTTGTCTTCGGTCGTGAATACTAAGTTTAGAACGCTTTCGCCTCGTGTAGGCCCATTGACCCACTGAGTCAGAAAATCCTCATCAGCAAAGTCAACTAGCCTCCTCCCTTCGGCATCAGCAGTCCTGTCTTCCCAGTTTATGCCGCGACAGTTGAAGTCTCCTAAAACTACACACACACCCTGTCCCCTAGCAGGATATGGAGTTTGGTGTACAGGGCTGTTTCCTCCTCGAGGAGGAAATGCGGAGGTCTGTACACCAAGATTAACCTATAGTTCGTCCCTCCCAGGTTCAGATCGACGCCAAGCAGCTCCCGTTCCGATCAGGACTGGCAGTCAACCGGACTCAACGTGTCCCTGACATATATTAGTACCCCTCTCCCCTCCCCACGGGTGCGGTCCCTGTGAAACATTCTATACCCAGGAATCTCGAACTCCCCAACGTAGTCCCTACGATCGATCAGTATGAATCCAGGACTCGGTGATAGCAACGATATCCCTGTATTCTGATGCAAAGAGCGCCTGTCGCTCGCAAAACTTATTCCTAATTGACCTAGCATTAAAAAGCACTGCACAGAGGGAGCCTTCCCTATTCTGACCGACCCCTAGCACGATCCGTTTCCCGAACAGCCAGGGCTGTCGGGAGTTGAAGAGCCCCTCACCAACGAGGGGGCAACTTCCGCAGGAGGCTGAGCCCCCTCCAACGGGGAAGGAGGGTCACCCACCTGTACATGGACGCACTCTTCAGTTGAAGGTACGTCCGCCAGCGACTTAGGATCATCTCACCCCGGTGGGGGCCCGTCATCAATCCCCGGGCTTGAGCTCACCATACGGTATAGGTGCCAGTCGAGCAGCGTGCCCAGCACACCTTTACCCTTGTCATTGAGGTGGACACCATCTCTCTGATAAAGGTCCCACCTACCCGAAAACGCGTCGAAGGGGTCAACAAACCTCACGCCCAATGGGACGCACAAGTCTTGCACCCTCTCGTTGATGCCAATGACCTTACTGAGCGCGTAGTCACGCGTTCATCCGCGGTAAAATACCTATCAACATTCCCCTGTCTGTTTTAAGTTTTAGATCATCCGCAAGAGACATGATCTAGATTCTACGTGATGATCCCTTCGGTCGAACTTACCCTACCGCCTTTGAGGAACAGATCGTTGCCACCAGCGTAGACAATGATCGCAGTCCTCCAACTAGCCACGCGCAGTTTCTCTAACTCCTTCCTTAAATGCGCCGTTCCCCGCCCGGGTAAGCACCTTACCTCCCTCCTCCCCAATCAAAACGGTGTCGTCCTCTTTCGCGCATAGGAGACTAAAGCGGTTGGAGGTCCTGACAGCGGCAACCGGGGTCTCAGGCTTCGGCCTCACAGCCTTTTTGCCCGAGACCTTTCGATATCCGTCGCCACCCGTAGACTCAACCGCACTTACAGCACCCGACCCATCCCGACCGGCAGCTACATCCTTCGGTTTCTTTGGACCATCAGTAGGCCCCTTCCCACTCTTTCTTTTTCGGCCCCTTCCCACCCTTCTCTATCGGCCCTTTCTTTGCACCCTCCCCTCCCTCCACCTTGCGTCGCGGTTCCGTGCATTCCACGTGGGTCACTGGCGATTCCCGACACTGATTTTGCATCCCGGCTCCTGGTTGCACCTCTACCCTTTCTCCGCGATCTCGAGCTCTGTCCAGTCCGCCGCTGGACCGCCTTTCTAGGGCGGCTCTCCTATCAATAAGCTCCCGGGTGGAGGGCGCAGCCGCGTCTCCAACAGCCGATCTGGACGACTCGAGCCGCAGGACCCTCTCCTCTAGCTTCTCGTACAACTGCATGAGTTCGCAAAAGCGGCACATGCTGGCGTGGTTGATCTTCTCGAAGCAAGCTTCTTTGAAGTTCGTCACCCACTAGTTTACTCCACACCTCGCGCACTCAGCCTTCAGTTTCTGCGGTCCAGTCACTGTAACCAGGGCCGGATTAAGGGTTTCGTAGGCCAAGGCTGGACTGCGTGGACTTCAACAAATCTTTCCAATATATCGGTATTAGAAAAAGTACTCGACAAATATAGATGCTTTATTAAATGAGATTACATATTTTTCATTTGTAATTGAGTATAATATAGATAATTTTAAGAGATTAAATACGATAGGCCTACATAAAAAAATATATTTCACCAAGTAATATATATTATATTGCACACAGTAAAGTAAATTGTAAAGCAAACAAACGTAAAGTATATAAATTGTAAAGCAAACAAACGTAAAGTAAATTGCACACAGTAAACAGAGCAAAAAGCCGGACATTGAAAACATCTAACAGTTTAACCTAAGTGACCTTATCTTTCTGGCTTTCTTTTGGGAGAACATCTTAATAATCTCTGAAAAATCCAAACTGCGAGCCAAATCACTTTCATTTGAGATGAGTGCTAGTGCAGATAAGCGAGATTGTCCCAGGGTTGATCGATAACAATTCTTGACTCTCTGTAGAGTCGAAAATGATCTCTCTCCTTCGGAATTAGTACCCAACAAGCATAAATAAATACGTAGAGCTATGTAGAGGTTTGGGAAAGTCGCGGTCATCATGTGCTGCAAAAGAAATTGTAGCACCTGCTCTGCCGATTTGAGGGACACCTCAGAAATACTGTATTTGGAGAAAGCAATGACTTCATCACTGAGATCTAGCTCTATATCACTTCTGTAAACGTCAACGAGATTGTGCGCTTTTTGACGGATATCAGACTCAGACAGTTCTTTGCAGTCGAATATAAATCCAAATAATTCGGTCATTCGTTTGTAGGCGGCGTGTCTTTTGTTGAGTTCTGCTAAAATTCTGTCGATTATAACGAAATATGTCTATTTTGAATTTCTGCTTGCCACTCAATCTCACATCGTCGCTGCTAGACTCATCAATTGCACGTTTTCTTTTCCGAATCTTGGTAGTAGAGTCATAATACTCCGGAGTACAGTACATCCAGACTGTACATCTGACTGCTGTTGACGTTGTTCCGGAAAATCTGAATTTGACGATGTGGATGACGACGGCGCGAAAAACTTTAATAACGATCCACTCAGCTTTTCATCTTCCTGTTGTTTTTTCAAGCGTTTCTCTCTCTTCAATGTACCACTTTCATGGTGTCGAACATAACTGTCCGACATTATACACTGACAATATTGCAATATATGTTTATGATATTTGATTTATGCATAAAATTGTAAAAATTTTTGTAAAAGAAAAATACACATCACTCGAAAGAGAAATAACAACATATAAATATAACAAACATATAAACATAAATATAAATTTATTATTTTATATGATATAAAATAATAAATTTAGGCTCCCTAGGTCTACTCTACAGTCTACACAAATAAAGTGGAAAACACTAAACAAACACCTCTACTTCAAGGCAAGGTCCGATGACAACTGCCAGAAAATCTGCTAGTGTTATTGAAAAAAAATTTTTTTTTTCGTAGGCCACACTTTTTCGTAGGCCAAGGCTTTCATCTTTTTAGTCTTCGAGTTAATCCGGCACTGACTGTACTTTTTTTTCTAACTCCGAGTACACTGAATAAGATAAAGCATTCTAGCAATGAAAACTATCGAAAACTTTCTGACCAGTACATAAAAATGGATGGGGTCGGTGAATTCTTCCCGCGCAAGCCGCATCCGCCCATCTGCCAGTGACGTTCATCCTATCCAGAAGACCACCTCTCACTACTGCCGCACCGACCTAGGTTTTCCCCAGGGCCGGACAGTCCCAAACGTATCGCAGCTACCAATTGACAAACACTCGCGATGCAGGCGTCACGGATTTCCCGCCAGGAGCGACAGCGAGATGCAGCTCCTAACTAAGTCTTACTAGCCACTCACAAACGGCCAGATTCTTGGAATCCAGTGTTCAAGAGATATCCCACCAGACCCAGCAGCTACGCCAAGACTTTCCGCTGGCCTGGCAGCCAACTGGGCAGTAAAGCTCTCTCACCTAAGAGCAGTACAGCCAAGCACCATCAATTGGTCACCAAAGAACGGTCGCAGGCGGCTGGTCAGGCCATTACGCGTTAGGAATGGCCTTAACAGGGCATTAGCCACGCTCCATTAATAGCGCCCCTACGCCTGGGACCCCTCCATCCCGGTCTCTCACGACCTACGAGCGTTAAATGGTGTTATTCATAGAGGTTCCAAAGCCTCTCTTCCCACGCATGACGTAGCAGTAGGGTCCTTGTAGTAAAAGTAAAGAAAAAGCCTTAGCCTTAATACTAAAAGAAAAGGAGAGAGAGAGAGAGAGAGAGAGAGAGAGAGAGAGAGAGAGAGAGAGAGAGAGAGAGAGAGAGAGAGAGAGAGTACTTTCCATGAAAACGAAGACTGAAAATACTCAGAATACGAGGCCCAAAACTCTTCAAGGTGCTGTCAAAGCAAACCAGCCTGAATAATTTCGAGAATCATCTCGACAGGTTTTTATGTAAAGTCGCTGACCAGCCATGTGTAACTAGCTATAAAGATATGAAAGTAGAAAGCAACTCTCCCCTTCATCAAATCCTCCAACTGAGGCGGGATGATGCAAAGTGGTCGACGCTGAACAGTTAGTTGTTCAAGTCCAATCGAAACCCAAACTGACTTTTATAGTGGCGCTCACAAGTATTCGTACAGAGAAATATTTCAGTTATATTCATCCTCATTCTTGTATCATGTAGAGGATAGTTATGAAAAGTTTACCGTTCGTTTGGAAAATTTTACCAGATAAGAAAAATGGGTTTAACTCCAACATACAATGTAAAACATCAAATTATTTGAGGAAATAGAAAAAAAAAGTTTTCGTACATTTATTTACAAAATTATTTAATACT
Source organism: Bathynomus jamesi (assembly GCA_023014485.1). Classification (NCBI taxonomy): domain Eukaryota; kingdom Metazoa; phylum Arthropoda; class Malacostraca; order Isopoda; family Cirolanidae; genus Bathynomus; species Bathynomus jamesi. The sequence goes on along the minus strand of JAJOZX010000613.1, from coordinate 413,536 downwards.
TTTTGTGTCCACCTTTTAGGCTCAAAGAATTTTAAATTTTTTGTCAGTAGTTGGCTGTTTATTGATTAGAGACTTGGCAATTACGAATTCTAGAATTTTTTCTGTGAATCTTCATGCAAGACGCATGACTGTACAAACTATTAGTAAGTACTGGGTCGTCGTGGTAAAGAGCTGTTTACAGATCTTAAGAAAGCTGTTATTGCTGCACACGAGTCTGGAAAGGGTTATAGGAAGAGAGGAGAAGAATTTCGAATTCCATTTACGACGGTTGCTGCAGTTATAAAGAAATGGAAAGGCTTTGAAACAATCAAAATTCTACCAAGGTGTGGACGAACGTGCAAGATTTCAGAACGTACAGCTAGAAGAATTGAAAGAATGGCTGCTGCGAATCCACGAGTGACTGCGGGTGATATTTGCCAAACATTTAAGACTGTCTAAGATCGATGGCCATCCCTCTACTGTACGTCGTACATTGAGAAAGAATGGTCTGCATGGAAGAGTTGCACGAAGAAAACCTCTGCTACGAAAAGTACACAAAGAAGCTCGTTTAAAGTACGCCAAAGATCAACAAAATGAAGGATTTACATTCTGGAAGAAAGTTCTCTGGACAAACGAGACCAAAATTGAATTATTCGGGAACAACGAGCAACGGTATGTTGACGAAAATCAAATACTTCATTCGAATCAAAAAACATCCTTCCTACGCTTAAACATGGTGATAGTTTGCTTCTTTGGGAATGCTTTAGTGCTTCTGGTCCAGGAAAGCTTGTTGTCATCAGTGGAATCTTGAATTCGAAGAAATATTAGGAAGTTTTAGAATTCAGTTCGAGAGTTGCGAATGGGTCGCAATTGGGTACTGCAACAAGATAATGATCCAAAATCTAAAAGTAAGAGCACCATGAAATGGCTTCAGCAAAAGAATTTGAAGCTTCTCGAGTGGCCCGGTTAAAGCCTAGATCTCAATGGTTTGATTTGAAAAAAGCTGTTCGCAAGAGAAACGCTTCGAATCTGAATGAATTGCAACAATTTTCTTTAGAAGAATAGACCAAAAGTTCTACTGAAAGATGTCGAAACCTTGTAGAAAAATACCCAAAACAAATTACTGAAAGAGGAAAAGAAAAGGTTGACGCACAAAGTATTAAAATTTTTTCTAAGTAAATGTACGAAAACTTTTACATCTTAACTATTTTCATTTTTCTCAAATTTTTTGAAGTGTTACATTATATGTTGGAGTGAAACTGATTTTTTTATTTGTTAAATTTTTGCAAACGAACGATAAACTTTTCATAACTATCTTATGCATGGTACAAAAGATAAGAACAAATAAAACTGAAATATTTTTCTGTACGAATACTTATGAGCGTCACTGTATATATATATATATATATATATATATATATATATATATATATATATATACACACACAGTGGTGTAGTGCTGTGGGAACGGCGTTCCCTTACTTTTTTTGGTAGACGGAACGGCGTTCCCTCACTATTTCAAATAAATCCGAACTTACAAATCTCTAACGTCATGAAATTTTAATTCCCACCCCTAGGAGAAATATGAGAAAGAATCATTAACTGTTTCATTTCTTTTAGCTTCGACTGAGGCAATGCTAGCCTATAAAGATCTGGTGAAACAGTCACCACGGCGTACCAGTTGTTAACTTTTTTTTAGTTAATCATTCCAGTTGTTAGCTATTTTTATTGATCGTACTGGATGTCGTATATCTAATGACACTGGAAATACTGCATCTTCAACCTTGGAATATATCCTAATATCCAGTGCATATGACCTCAAAATATCCCTGAAATTGGTCAGATTTCAAAAGATTTCCTGGGGGGGCTTACAGTGCCCCCGGACCCCCAGCTGTATGGGCTCGCCGCGCTCGCCATTGTCCCCCCCGCATCTAAGTAACACTTTCAAAATGCGTTCCCTCACTTCTTTATTTAGCACTACACCACTGTGTGTATATATATATATATATATATACAGTATATGGAGGAGTATTTGCGTACGTGTTTGGTATTTCAATGAAAAATACATTAAATCTAAGTTCGTTGTGTTGGATGAAGGAATATATGGCAGAGGATGTGTTAATTAACGCCTTCAGTTTCACCTTCTGAAGACAGAGCGAAAAGGCAAAATCGCCTCGATTACCTGACAAAGGAGACGAAGAAGGCGGTCGCTGAGGAGGAACTGACGAAGCGAGAAGATTTCTCATAAAGGTATTTTTATTAATGGCTTTCATTGTTACCTTCTGTTTTGGAGAAAAGCTCTCTCTCTCTCTCTCTCTCTCTCTCTCTCTCTCTCTCTCTCTCTCTCAATGTTGAATGATACAAACAAAAGCTTCTAAAACCATCTCTCAAAAAACATCTTCTTTCGAACTCTTTTTGAGAATAAAATTTTTATTCCCGAAAGAAAGGAGGAAGATGATCAGGAAGAGAGTCCAATAAGAATGAGATCGAATAACAATTTGACCCTCGGTGCAACGCCTGACAAGGAGTCCATCTGTCAAAAGGCACAAAACAAATGACAATCGCGGAAGGAACACCGTTCTGAAATTTATATTTCCTCGTGTCCTTTGGGAACAAATCAGTATTGCATTCACTCAAATATATAAACATACGAAGGAGGAGGAATCACTACTCTCTATCTTTTCTGACCCCAATCGCTTTCCATGATAACGCTAAAAAGCAGCTATCTATATTGCTTGTCGATGTTTTCTCTTAGACGGTCAGTGCGCGTACACACACACACATAGGCCTACATGTTTGCTATCTTACAAAACGGTGACATTCTCACACATTTTCATATTCAGTTCTCTATCGCGACATTTACTCAATAAAAAATCTAATAAGTTTTAACCAGACCTTACCTAACCCTAACCTAGCGTAAGCTAATAAAAGATAGCATTTATAAAAATAAACCACTGCGTCAGTGCTAACGTCGTGATACGCACGTTTGTGTTACGATGGTATGTGTGTGTGTCCTCAAGATTGTCGCGATTCCCTAGGAGGGATGACAAGAACACACACACACACACACACACACGCGCGCGCACACACACGCACGCACCGACGCGTGTGTTTTTCCTTACCTTCAGTGTTTTCATTTATAAAACGAGATGGTATTGCATAAACAAATAAAACTAAAATAATTGATGACCAAAGGGGAGAAAAGATCCCCTTCTTTTCAGTCAAAATGGAAGTTAAGTTTTAACTGCAGAGAAATGGGAAAACTTAAATATTAATTCAACAGAAATGATGTATGCTTTAAAATACATTCACAGAATAAAATTTATTAAGTCGACCATCGCAACATCATTTCCCGTGATGTCTGCGAGGTTAAACGACATTGGGTCCGGATAGTTGTTGGATGGGTGACCGTCCCTCGTATTCAGATGATGCACAGACCCTCGGTTCGGATTCCATGTTACGTTATTGCAGGGGCATCGATTGCTCTAAAATAGCGGGGCGAGGGTGGACACTTAGCCTTCAAACAGCGAGTTAAACAATACTCTGAGTAGCTGTTGCGCGTAATATATCAATGTCATAATTTACCATTTACCCATTTTTCGTATTTTTCTCAGCATGTTGAAAAAAACTCACTTTGTATCTAATCATTTTTGTCCTTTATTTAAACATTTTTTTTTTTTGCAGAAATAAGAAACGCCATACAAACTATTTATAATATTTAACCTTTCATGTAACGTAATATCACACGTACGTTTAACCGAAATAAATCTTTTATTACCCGTAGACAACAGAGGTTAATGTACAGTGCTTACAATAAGTCTCGCGCCTCTGTCTCGTCCCAAGCTAGTCTGTTAGGTATAAAATGGGCGGTTCTTATGGCAGCGGAGGTGTGTTCGGATTGGTGCACACAATTGCTCTAACCCCATCAATGACGTCCATTATTACGTCACTTCTGCTACATTTTAGTGTTTAAAATACAAATGATTAAGAAGCTGAATGACCAAGTTTCGGGATGTTGGGATAGTTATGGAGCAATCCTAGTCATCATAATATTAGCTGGGTATTACATTATACCGTCTCAATATATACTGTAGACTATAGAGAACGACTAATTCAGCAAATATCCCAAATCATGGCATGATACCTAAGTTATTTTGACGCAGGTCTAAATTATTTGCTCAAATGCAATGATTGATATTAAGTAATTGTTGTCAATATTGTTGTTTGTGATACATATCCTACGTGAAGAATCTAATGACCAAATTTCTCAGTGAACCTCTCACGCGCTCGCATTTCGAGGAAGTCACGGTCGTCTCACTAATACAGTAGATAGTTTATCCATTGTTTTAAGTGGTAACCTATTCCATCTTATGAAAGTCATTAGTCTAAAGCAAGACTGGTGGGCCGTGAATCAGAGAAATTTGCATTTGATTTGTTCATCGTAATTATTACGTAATATAGTATACTGTATGTAGTAGTATATAAGAGTTTAGTGATAGCATATCATATGACAATTCCCATAAACATGTGATGGCCTCGATGTTGCCAGTTTTTATTTTTTTCCTGAAACTATTACCTTCTCATAGTTTGTTTCAACAATGCATATATTATCATCTCCACGAGCGTAGACATTGCAAGAAAAGATTCTAACTAAGGATAAGTAAAGTTCTTTCATGGTCACAATATATACTTTTATAGATGTCAAACATAAAAATATAATAAAATTCTATATTAACATAAATATATATTCGATACACATTTACGTCATGGCTTTAACATCAGTATTTCGTATAGCTTCCTCCGGCATCAATAATTTCTTGCAATCGTTGCGGCATAGAAGAGGCCAGATTGTAGGGAATGTTTGGTGTTCGACGTAAGCTCTCCCAACTATTCCTCGTGTGAGCTAAAAGTGCTTCAGATGTTCTTTCATTGCATTGCTCCCATTCGTTAATCATTATTGCCCAAAGGTTTTCAATCGGATTCATATCAGGAGAACGTGGTGGCAGAATTAGATTAATAATCTCTGGCTCCCTTTCCTCCTCCCTTCGTAATTCCCCACCCAACCTCGTTTCCTTCGACATAGCAACGCTTACCTCCATCCTCATTCCACTTCCTTCATTAAACCTATTATCGCTTTTACTGTCCCTTCCTTCCATCCTTCAATGCCAGCGTTCTTAAACCTAGCACATAAATTATATAATATGAAGTCTAACACTTTAGATCTCTGCGCATTCATGTTACTTGAAGACGCCTGTGTCTTTGGGGAATCTAAGTGTTGAGAGTGGGTTTCAGGGGTAGTCTATAGATTATTACAGATGACCTTGAACGCTCCAACTATTTAAAAATGATTATTTATTACGCACATCATATGGCATAATACGCACATGAATTTAAGTATCTTACACTATAGGAATGGAATTGAATCCTACCAGAGTTAAAACGTCGCAAAATATGATAGATTAGTTTGTATTAAGAGGTTACTAAGAGAAAAGGATTTGGGATTGAGCGGAAGGCAGAGAGTATATTTTCTCGAGTTTCGGTTATTATTAACGATATACAGATACATTGCCATGCGGAGAGAGAGAGAGAGAGAGAGAGAGAGAGAGAGAGAGAGAGTTACAAGGACAAGGAGTTACAAGGACAAGAGGAAGCCTCAAAGACCTTTCGGTCCACTCTGGGAGGTTCCTGTTATTAAAAGTTTATTTTTCTTTCAACTATCCTAGCAGTAGTAGAAAACTGGATAGAAAAGTAGAAGGCTCTCTCCCCACCCTCCGCTCCCTCCCTGCCAGAGGCAGGTACGGGAAAAGGTTGAAGAAAATACTTTGACCCTGGAAAAGTAGCCAAGGAAATTTTACAGGAAAGTGGAGAATATATAAATAGCTCTATATTTAGCTTGCTCACAGAGACACCGTGCAAGCGAACTCCTGCAGAGTTTTTTATGTTTTAATCTTAAACTATGAGAGTATTCAGTACTTTGTCTAGCCTATTTTTAAACACATTTACACTTTGACTGGAAACAACCTCTGAGGGAAGTTGGTTCCAGATATTAACTATTTTATAGGAAAAGAAATTTCCGCAGACAGAGGTCCTAAATGTCTTTAGTTCCAGTTTAAACCCATTATTTCTTGTCGGATTGGCATTAAGTGAGAATAAGTTTCTGTAATCTACCCTGTCTATTCCTTTGAGCATCTTGAAGACTTGAATAAGCTGACCCCGCAACCTCCTCGTCTCTAAGGTAAACAGATTTAGGCGCTCCAATCTCCGTTGGTAGCTTTGCATTCTCATTGAAGGGATCAATTTTGTAGCCCTTGCTTGTACTCTTTCTAACCTTTCTATATCCTTCCTGAGGGATGGAGACCAAAACTACGCACAGTATTCCAGTTGAGGTCTGACTAGAGAATTATAAAGAGACATTACAGTCTCCTTGTTCCGAAACTGGAACTGTCTTTTAATATAACCTAATAATTTTAAGGCCCTCTTTTCGACTTCTGCACAGTGCTTCGACGGTTTCAGATCGTTGCTGATATAGACTCCCAAGTCTTTCTCTAGATCGGTCTCAGTCAAGTTCCTTCCCAAAAGAGAGTAATCGGTCTTTGGGTTTTTATAACCTATGTCCTTCCCAAGAGAGTGTAATCGGTCTTTGGGTTTTTATAACCTATGTGCATTACCTTACATTTGTCCAAGTTGAATGGCATCTGCCAAGTAGCAGACCATTCGCCCAACCTGTCAAGATCATTCTGAAGCGTTCTTACGCCCTCCTCAGTACCTACACTACTTCCTAATTTCGTATCGTCTGCAAATTTTGAGATTGCACTTACAAGCCCGACGTCTATATCGTTAATATAGATGATAAAAAGTAAAGGACCCAGAACGGAACCCTGTGGGACACCACTGGTGACGGGCGCCCACTCCGAAGCCACTCCATTTATTACCACTCTCTGCTTTCTATCTTTTAACCAATCCTCAATCCAGTTGGAAACGAGCCCGGTGATTCCTAGTCCTTTGACTTTAGCTATCAATCTAGCGTGAGGGACTTTGTCAAAGGCTTTTTGAAAGTCGAGATACACTATATCTATTGCCCTACTTGCATCGTACAGTGTATGCATATTATGGAAAAACTCTAACAGGTTTGTCAGACAGGATCTATGTCGCCTAAATCCATGTTGAGAATAAAAAATTAGATTGTTAGATTCAAGGTGATACACAATACGTTTTGTAATGATGGATTCCAACAGTTTGCCGACAACTGATGTTAAACTGATCGGGCGATAATTACAAGGATTTTCCCTATCACCCTTTTTAAAGATAGGTGTTACATTTGCTAACTTCCAGTCGATTGGAACTTTCCCTAACTCGATTGATTGTTTGAATATGGTTACTAAGTCGTCAACAACATTGTGGCTAACCTCTTTTAATACCCTTGGAAGAAATAAGTCGGGGCCAGGTGATTTGTATTTGTTCATCTTATCAATTAATTGCTGTACCTCATTTCTCGTAAAACTTATGGTATCTACGGGATGGTCACCGTCATATGTAATCCGAGGACTTAGCACTTCTATTGTGTCTTCCTCCGTGAAGACTGTGATGAACTCGTTTAACGTATTAGCTATATCTTTATCACCGAATTTCAGTACGCCATTTCTATCTTTTAAGGGGCCTACAGAATTTAATTTTTAATTGGCTTTCTGCTATTAACATGGGCAAAAAATTCTTTAGGGTTAACTTTACAGAGTGAGGCAACTCTAGCTTCTTCATCACGTTTGGCTGATCTAATTAAGGACTTAACCCTCCTACGTAGGTTTATATAGTTTTCTGAATTAGTCTGGTTGAAATGCGACTTAAGTAGTTTGTAGGCTCTATTTCTTCCCGTAATAGCACTGCTAATTTCGTTGTTAAACCATTTCGGTGACTTTGTTGACAAGGAAACCATTTTAGTGGGTATAAAAGTGTTCTGTAATATTCTAAATTGATCCCTATATGAGCTCCAGGTGACATTGACATCCTCACTTATTAGAACTTCAAGTGTGTCTAAACTACTTCGGAAGCTTTCAAAATTTGCTCTCGAGAAATCCAGTCTTTCACGAGTCTTTTCGCGTGTATTAACTGGAACCCTGAGGTCAAACCTAATCAAATTATGATCGCTGTTACTTAAATTTTCACCAATAGTCAGGTTAGAGACTAGGTCATCTTCGTTCGTGAATATGAGGTCTAGTTTATTATTACCCCTAGTAGGCCCGTCAACCCATTAACTTAATAAGTTATCATCGGCAAATTCCAACAGCACTGTACAGTGCTTACAAGAAGTCTCGCGCCTCTGTCTCGTCCCAAGCTAGTCTGTTAGGTATAAAATGGGCGATCCTCATGACAGCGGAGGTGTGTTCGGATTGGTGCACATAAGTGCTCTAACCCCATCAATGACGTCCACATTATCATTGTGTTGATATCACTATCTATTTATATATAGACATACTGTATATAGATATATATAGAGTATGCAGGGGATAACGTGTCTCAGTCCCAGCTATGGTAGTTGTCTTGCAATTAACAGTCCCAAGTGCAAGTTACGTTAACACCTCCACATAAACTACCCTGGACTAAAATAACATACGTGAAGCCCTTACCCACAAACCATTTAAAAGGTGTGATTTAAAAGCTCTCTCTCTCTCTCTCTCTCTCTCTCTCTCTCTCTCTCTCTCTCTCTCTCTCTGATCACACCGCATGGCAAATGGCAATGTATCCATATAACATTAATAATAACCGAAACTCGAGAAAATATACTCTCTGCCTTCCGCTCAATCCCAAATCCTTTTCTCTTAGTGACCTCTTAATACAAACTAATCTATCATATTTTGCGACTTTTTAACTCTGGTAGGATTCAATTCCATTCCTATAGTGTAAGAGATACTTAAATTCATGTGTGTATTATGCCATATGATGTGCGTAATAAATAATCATTTTTAAATAGTTGGAGCGTTCAAGGTCATCTGTAATAATCTATAGACTACCCCTCAAGCCCACTCTCAACACTTAGATTCCCCCAAGACACAGGCGTCTTCAAGTAACATGAATGCGTAGAGATCTAAGGTGTTAGATTCCATATATAATTTATGTGCTAGGTTTAAGAACGCTGGCATTGAAGGAAGGGACAGTAAAAGCGATAATAGGTTTAATGAAGGAAGTGGAATGAGGATGGAGGTAAGCGTTGCTATGTCGAAGGAAACGAGGTTGGGTGGGGAATTACGAAGGGAGGAAATGCTAAACACAAACTCAAATATTTATTTTAATGCCCTAGACCAGGGGTGGGCAACCTTTTTAAGTGAGCGTGCCAAAATCGTCAAATCTTTGATGCAAAAGTTAATCGTTACCATTTTTTAGCAGAAAACATTAAGTTAAAATATAAAACTCAGCGAAGAATTTGGATATTTATTTATTTTAATTTTTTTTAAGGTGAGCCCGGGGAATCGCGTGCCGGAAAAAGTCGTTGGCGTGCCACGTTTGGCACGCGTGCCAAGGGCTGCCCACGCCTGCCCTAGACCTAGAAAGACAGAGCAAAATACCTTAAACTAACAATGAATTGACAGAAAAAGAAGAGTCTGGTCTTAGACGCACTGATAGGTTTAACGTATGTGGCTAGAGGCCGCCACTCAGAATTACCACTACCTAAGTCATAATAAGGTTATTTACTATGACAGAGTAGTCATGAGTAGTTATGGAAATAAAATATGATTATACTGTTGATGGCTGACTATATTCAGTTGGGATATAAACTATTGCTGACAATCTTTGGATCCTTGGCTTTTAAGACGAATTTTTTATGCATATGTTCAACAAAATAGGAAATTGGCTGATTATTATTACCATTCGAAGGGTTGGTACCCTTCACAACCGCAATCAATTTCAGAAGGGGTGCATGGTATCCTCATTTCCTTTATCGTCCCAGCACGCTTCACATAAGCCATTTACACAAAGATGGAAAGGCCGTCTGTGCACCACGAGACGACCCAGGCAATGCGGGGTGCAATGGTGACATTGCATGAATATGGTGTGCCAATAAGAGAAATATTAAGACGACTCGACGTTCATCGAAGCACTGCGGAACGGTGGATTCATCGGTATGAAGCAGAAAACTCAATCGCTACTTTGCCGAGGTCTGGTCCTCCGCGTTCAACATCTCAAGAGGAAGATGCTGCGATTGTTAATCATGCCAGAGAGCATCCGTTTGTTCCAGCGACGCATATTTACAGACACCTGAATCTTCGTTGTAGCGCAAATACAGTGAACAACAGACTTCACGAGGCAGGGTATTTTTCTCGCCGTCCAGCTATAAAACCTGCATTGACGATTGAGCATAAAGAGGCGCGGATGGGATTTGCCTTGCAATACTTGCAGCAGGAGGAAGAATTCTGGAGAAAAGTTGTGTACTGTGACGAAAAAACATTTTCAACAGATAGTCATAGTTCCCTGCATTGTTGGAGGCAGCGCGGAAAACGCTATGAAGAAGGAAATGTTTTCCAGAGCAAACGTAGTGGTCACATCAATCTCGGTGTGTGGGGCTGGATGTCTGGCTATGGTGTCGGAGAATTGACTCAAGTAGATGGACGCTTTACTGGACAGCAATATTGCCAGATACTGGAAGAGGTGCTGCTACCCAGTGTTCGTGCGTATCTGGTTCCAGCACCGGAACCATTTTACTTAATGGAAGATAACAGTCCCATTCAAAGGAGTAACGTTGTGAGAGCGTGGTACGAAGATCACCCAGAGATTATTAATCTAATTCTGCCACCACGTTCTCCTGATTTGAATCCGATTGAAAACCTTTGGGCAATAATGATTAACGAATGGGAGCAACGCAATGAAAGAACATTTGAAACACTTTTAGCTCACACGAGGAATAGTTGGGAGAGCTTACGCCGAACACAAAACATTCCCTACAATCTGGCCTCTTCTATGCCACAACGATTGCAAGAAATTATTGATGCCGGAGGAAGCTATACGAAATACTGATGTTAAAGCCATGACGTAAATGTGTATCGAATATATATTTATGTTAATATAGAATTTTATTATATTTTTATGTTTGACATCTATAAAAGTATATATTGTGACCATGAAAGAACTTTACTTATGCTTAGTTAGAATCTTTTCTTGCAATGTCTACGCTCGTGGAGATGATAATATATGCATTGTTGAAACAAACTATGAGAAGGTAATAGTTTCAGGAAAAAAATAAAAACTGGCAACATCGAGGTCATCACATGTTTATGGGAATTGTCATATGATATGCTACCAATAAACTCTTATATACTACTACATACAGTATACTATATTACGTAATAATTACGATGAACAAATCAAATGCAAATTTCTCTGACTCACGGCCCACCAGTCTTGCGTCAAAATAACTTAGGTATCATGCCATGATTTGGGATATTTGCTGAATTAGTCGTTCTCTATAGTCTACAGTATATATTGAGACGGTATAATGTAATGCCCAGCTAATATTATGACTGGGATTGCTCCATAACCATCCCAACATCCCGAAACTTGCTCCATTCTGCTTCTTAGTCATTTTTATTTTAAACACTAAAATGTAGCAGAAGTGACGTAATAATGGACGTCATTGATTGTGTTAGAGCAGTTATGTGCACCAATCCGAACACACCTCCGCTGCCATAAGGACCGCCCATTTTATACCTAACAGACTAGCTTGGGACGAGACAGAAGCGTGAGACTTCTTGTAAGCACTGTACATAAACTGATAACAAAATATGTTGTGAAATATAAAACAAATAAACTGCACTTTGATCACACTTTCATATTGAAAATGATACGTAACAAAACCGTTTATTTAACATATTTCCATTTCGCCTACTTAATGACCAAGAACACACAAATGCTACGTGCAATTATTAAAATGCAAATTGACTGCTAAATTCCATGATAAATACACTGGTGTTCGTGACAATAATTTATAATATTGCTATTACATTTGCATACGCATAAAATACGACATATAACGTCTTATTAGGTGCCATTAATAGTTAGCATTTATAGCAATTCATCCACGAAAGTGTGGGGTGGGGGGCAACTGCTAGGTTGTATCCCCTTTGTAAAAAGTGGGGGAGACGTCCCCCGCGTCGTCCCCCGCAATCGACGCCCATGCGTTATTGGTCCCCTCTGTCATAGGACCCTGTTTCCTAGTACGAAACACTGGATCTGGGTGGTAGTTGGAAGGGTGACCGTCCTCGGCTTCCAGATGATGTAGAGACCCTTGGTTCCGATTCCACGTTAAGCTCTAAATCCCCTCCTTCACGCGCTTAATAATCACAACAATAAAGTCTTCCGGACCGATGATATATGAACTCTTGACTCCGCACGTACAAAAAAAATAAAAAGAAGTACCTATAGGCAGATCATTGATTCCCACTTCATAATATTTTGAACAAATCACTCTGAAGTAGGAAGCTCCTTCTGACTAACGGAAGTAGTAAATAACCTCTCTGCAAAAAAAAAAAAAAAAAAAAATGGATACCCATAAAAAACGAGCTCAGAAATATAAACTCGTAAATTAAAAGTCATCCGACAGGAAAAAGGTTTTTGGAAAGTAGTCATAGAGTTAAATATGTGAATAAACTTTTAAACTGACGCGCTACATTGTTTTATAGACGAAACTGGTCGTGCTTAACCAATCATTTAGAGTTCTTTAGGAATACAAGAATCTACATATGTGCTCGTGAAGAAGGAAATCACAGCATAGATATCATTTACGAAAGAAAGAACAAAAGGAAAAGTATATCTGTCAAAGGGGGAGTAATGATAGCACACACGAGTCGATAGTAGGTATGATATGGAGGGAGGGATATATATATATATAGAAAATAATATACAGAGTGATCCAAAAAGTTGTTCCCAAAACTACTTATGTAACGAGTTATTTTCTGGGAACCCCTTTTTTCGGATCACCCTGGACTATCATGTTAAATTTATGCGCTCCTTTTGTACACTTTGATATTTATTTATAATACTTTTTAAATATTTCTAATATCGAAAGATATTCATTTAAAAAAGTATAAAATGCGACCCAAATACGATTAAATGTCCACAGACACTAAAAATTTACACAATAAAGTCCGTCGGCGACTTTTCCTCAGAAAGAGAGAATTTAAGGGATTTTTCCCTTCATTTGCATCTGATTCCTCGAAAGAACTTGTCTCCTTGGAATCAAACAGAACCAATAATGACGGAATTCTTAATCTCTTCGGCTCCAGTGCGTGATTGTAGCTTTAATTTAAACCGCAAATCAGTGTAGCGAAATCCCTTTTTGATTGAAGATTAAGACCCTCAACGGTCGCAGCTGACTTCTGGAATGCCTTTCAGATACGTTAAGTCGATGATAACATGGACTAACATACGATATACTTAAATATATTATGAATTTACTCAATCTGAGTCGCAGTATCTCACTTCTAATATTTAGTTTGTAATAAATTCATAATCAAGTTGAATTTGCTTCTTCTGTTGTTCGACGTTTTTCACACACACTTAATTCATATACATATATATATATATATATATATATATATATATATATATATATATATATATATATATATATATATATACATACAGGGTGGTCCAAAAATTAGGCACCCTGAGACTATGCATTGAAAATGTATAGATAGTCCCATGGGGCCTGATTCTTATGTAAATGGTTTAATTAAGAAGAAATTTGAAAGAAATTTCATCTCTTATTACATAACCTGGGTAAAATATAGCTTTGGTACAATTTGTCATGGTTATGGGAGCAAGTGTAGTTTACGTCCCTCTGACGCAAAAGGGGACACAAACTATACTAGGATCTTTAGGAGACATTTTTTAAATGAATCCATCAAATAAAACGTTAAAACTAACGAAACTATTGCGACTTCACCTAACCAATCGTCAATATATATATATATATACTGTATATAGACGATTGGTTAGGTTAAGTCGTAATATTTTCGTTAGTTTTAACGTTTTATTTGATTAGGTATATGCAGATAAGTTGGGGAACGCAAACTACACTAGGATAATGTAGATTGTAGGGAAACGTAAACTACACTAGGCACCACAGGGGGACGTAAACTACACTTGCTCCTAATTATATAATAGGGGTTTACCAGTATTTTACAACCTTTGTATAATATACTCTTGGTATGATTATTACCCTGGTTATGAAATAACGGTTAATATTTTATTCAATAATGGGTTAAATTTTTAGAATCAGTTAGTAATAGTAATATAATTTGGATCTACTTTGTTTTAATATAAATATGGAAAATAATATACAGAATATATGTGTGTGTGTGTGTGTGTGTGTGTGTAAGGACTCTTGAATGTGTATGTGGCTTATTATGTTTGTCGTGCAACATTTATACAGTCGACTGGAAAAGCAAAATAGTCTATTTACAGCGTATTGCGATACTAGTTATTTCACTCACATAGATCATTTAACAGACTTTTAGATCAATAGGTCGTTTAGAAATCAAATAGATCAGATTCTTCTTTAAGAAGCTGCGTAAGCTTCTCGAAACATTTTTCGGTGCTCCTTTAGTATGCGGTCTACAGACAAATTCACACTTTAGTATGCGGTCTACACCAATTTGTTTTTTAAATGTAGTTAAAGAAGGTTGAAATGACAATCTTACTTGAAAAAAATTTATTGAAAAGTTAAAAACATAAGTTTAAATGTAAGGAAAAAAATTTATTGAAAACTTAAAAACACAAAAAGTTTAAATGTAAGTATACCTTCTTAGCTTGTTTACTAATTGCTTGTTTACATCCCAATGTCAGTCGCCCTTGACGATTGGTTAGGTTTAGTCATAATATTTTCGTTAGTTTTAACGAAAATATCTTGACTAAACCTAACCATCGTAGGTAGACCGCATACTATAGTAGCACCGGCAATTGAATTGTTTACAACTTTACTGCTTCAAATTTCTCAAGCTACTGATGTTAAACAATCATTTTGAATTTCAAGGTCAAATAGGGTCTAAGTCATGTGAGTGAGTCATTTAGCGAAAAAAAAAGAGCGGCAGAATGCGTGAGCAGGCACAAATTTAACGAAAAAAACCTGTAGACTGCACTTTGAAAAAAGTAGAGCGCGGCAGAATTTGTAGACCGCATACTAAAGGAGCACCCATTTTTCGATATAAAGTGAAGATAAAAAGTATCACCCTTTCAATATGGTGTAATGGGTCAATGGCTGGCAATACATAATTTTTATTCCATGTTAACATAGGGTTGGCATAAGAATTCTCAATAGTTAAAAGGTTGTGGTGAACACGAGCCGCTAGTACGAGCCACTGCCTGTATAAAATTAGAATAGATTAGATATTTTAGTGACTGAATTATTGATTTTTTTTAGTCAAATTTCCGTTATAACGAATCTTACTTCCGTTATACTGAATTTTATTCCCTCATTAGTCATTCCTGTTAAAGCGAAATTCCGTAAATTGAGTTTCCGTAAAGCGAGGGATTACATATAGTGTAGACCATATATATATATATATATATATATATATATATATATATATATATATCGTTATTGGAATGCTGCAGCAGGGTCTTTTTTATGAACAGTTTTACGTTTGCTTTGAGGTTTGTTTCCTTATGCCAACCAATGAAAGCTGTTGAACTTTTGAGTTTCCTAAGGCCAAACCAACGCATAGGTTTTGAGCGACTGCTTCTCCTTATGTCAACTGTTATATGTAGCGAACTCGTTTCCATATGCCAACCATTGGATGTAGCAATTTTCACGTACTTATAAATGTACAGCATCATCCGCGTTTCTTTATACCAACCAATTTCATTCGATAAAAACCAAAAGATGAAAAATGAGAAATGAAAGAACACAAAAAAAAAAAAAATTTTAAATCTTAAATTAATATTGCGAATCGGCAAAAAAAAAAAAAAAAAGTTTAATTATTTTTTCTCCGTTTCGAAACGAAACAACAACAACGACAACAACAAAAAAACCCAGTGGAATGGGAAACTTTTTAATCTCTTAAGTTTAGAGGCTTAAAAAAGAGAATGAGAGAATAAGATCCGAAGAATAATTCTGGCATCAAATCTTCGTGTACTTCCCACCCACCCCATAATTAAATCACAAACACTTAATCCATATATATATATATATATATATATATATATATATATATAAAACATGGGGTAAAGGGACTTATAAGACTATATATATATATATATATATATGCTACAGTGTGTGTGTGTGTATATATACTGTATATAAACTTTCAGGACAGACTATAGATTAAACTATAAACAAACAGGAAAGGCTTAACTGTTTCACAAAGCAAATAAGTCTTCGCCCATACACCCGTTCAGGATACGAACAGCTCGTAGTATTATTGTCAAGTATATGGAAGGTCAACATGCTAATGAGGCTTCCGTACGTGGTTCATTACCACTGAAAAAAAATAATGTTTTGATTTATCATATTATATATCTGTGTGTGTGTGTGTGTGTGTGTGTTATTTCATATATTAGAAATCAAATATAATTTTATATCTTACATTTAAAAATAAATAGGAAAGATTTATTTGGCGGACTTCATCTTTATATATATATATATATATATATATATATATATATATATATATATATATATATATATATATATATATATATATATATATATATAAATATAAAATTTGACAGACAAAAAAAATTAATGTTTAAAGTTTCGAAACTTTTTAATAACTTTTGTCTCTATTTCTTGATGTTGAAAAGATTATAGAAATTTTTCTTTTTAGGGGGGAGAGGGGGGAGGGAGTCTTTTTAAAAGGGGGGTATTTAAGTTAAAAAAAAAAAACCATTAAAATAGAACTTACAATTACGATAATTTACAACTGTTGTTACCGTTCAATGGACTTTGAAATTGTATTATTTTAGTTTCATAACTGCTCAAGAATTCTTTTATAGTTAATGATGCTGTTATTCCAGTGACTTGTTTATATATATATATATGTCATTGAAATAAGTTTTTTTATTATTATATTATTATTATTATTATTAAGGAAGAATCGGAGGAAATCTTTTCAGCATTTCTTTATCGCCACTGTCGATTTTCGTTCACTGTTGAGGTTTGGCAGACCACCTAGCACCAAATGTGAGTTGAATCTAACTTTACTATAGACCCACTTACCCAATGAAAAATATTGAGTAATTTAATAATTATAGAGAATTATATTTCATATAAATTAATTTATTAGAAAGACGTAAAAGGAACGAGAGAGAGAGAGAGAGAGAGAGAGAGAGAGAGAGAGGAGAGAGAGAGAGAGAGAGAGAGTATGTTTAGTGATTTCATTCTAATTTGTATATGAAGCCCATGCATTTCACAATGTTCACGAGTAAGGGGTGTTGCAAATGTCCTGGTGTGGGATTATTTTTATATCAGGATTTTAGGATTTTTGCCAGACCACCTCTTTGTAGCGTTCACGGAAAATTGCAAAGTTTCGTTTATTCACGTCAGGTTGGTGAGGTTATACAGACCATCGCCATTGATTTTAAACAGAGTTGACGTTTGACGTTGCGAACGACATCAGCAAACAAACGAGACGTCACGCTGAATATAGCGCTTGCGATACGAGAATTTACTTCCTGGGACACCTTCAAAATTCTCGAGACAACGATGAGATGACGTAATAATAAAAATATGAATACGACGTTGCAATTAACAAATTGGAGGTTCCAGTTCTCTTTTTGGACAAATCATGTTAAATTTACGTTTTCTTTAGCAAAATGTTTAAAAATGTGATAAAAAATCCAGACAAAACCACGACATTTTCAACACCCCTTATATTTTAGCACTTTTACTAAACTGTTAGTATATTTCGACGTGTTAGGTTAAGTTAGGAGGTATAGGTCTTATGTTAGGTTAGAAGGTATAGGTCTTATATTAGGTTAGGAAGTATAGGTCTTATATAAGTACAGATATATTTGAGTATATTTCCAAAGCTGTTTGGTTCAACTAATTAGGTTCTACAGAAAGAGAAACCAGAACCCGTTTTCTTTAGTAGAATATTATGGGTGAACATAAATATTGTGAGCATTATTACTCATAATATTTAAACGTTTCAAGTTTTAGAAGGCTCAACTTTTTTCGACTTTTAAATTCTACAAATTTTATTATATAAGACTTTCAATTTATTGTACGTTTATTATTTACAACGTTTTTAAGTTTTGAACATAACGGATGTTTTAAGGCGCTTCAAAGATGATAAAAGCAAGAAATCTTTAATAAGATAAGAAAAAGAAATCTAAATTAAACCCCCCCACCCCCCAAAAAAAAGAAATCTTTAGAATATAAATTCGCTTCGCTTTATATAATGATTCTTAAAATCATCTTCACTGTAAAAGGAGAAGGAATTACCTGCAAGAATTGCAACCTACATATATCCTTTGGCTAATTATCATCATTATTATTGTTATTATGATTATTATTATTATCATTATTATTATTGTTATTTATATTATTATTATTATTATTATCATTATTATTAAAATAATAAAAGGAAAATATAACATCTTAAAGAAACAACTCGTCTCTCCATAATCATTTCATAGATACCTAATGATGGATAATTTTTCTTTTTCTTTCAATTAACACTATATATATATATATATATACACATGGGTGCATACCAGGAACAAAGGAGCTTTTTAAGCAAGCCAAAGGCTAATCCGTATATTGAATCATTTATCTTCATTTTAAAACCTTGGTTAATTGATGGAGATAGTGAAAGCTTTATACGAACGTTACAGAGATTCAAAATGACTGTAATGAGGCGTAATCATTACTCTGATTAGGAATTCAGCGTTTGATGAAGGTTGCTGAATAGACTTATTCTAATCAGAAATTAATCATGAATTCAGTTCCATGCAGAAGTCTGCAGAAACTTTTTTGCCAAACTTTTATTCTTCCTTTTTTTAATATATATATATATATATATATATATATATATATATAAGTGATGTAGTTGTATTAGGGGTAACCAGTGGTAATTTTACATACGTTAGTGATATGAGTGGTACCACCAGGTGGATTGATCATTGTCTCACTAGTAATAATCTAAAGGATCGAATTGTTAGAGTTCATATCCTGCATGATTTCCTTCTTTCTGATCATAGACCATTAGAAATATTAATTAACTTTGCCAGTTTATGCGCAACACGACTTAACAAGAACCCAATACGTAAGAATAATCGCGTCGATTGGTCTAGTGTTAATATGCAACAGCGAATAGAATACAAAGACAGAACAAGTCACCTCTTTAATAATTTAGAAATTTTGCATCTTGCCTGTAGTAATCCTTGCTCAAATGATTCTCACTGTAAACTCATAGATAGGTATTATAGTAAGATAATATCCTTGTTAAGAGAAGCAGGAAGCCCCCTGATTAAATCTTACAACTATCATACTAAGATTATTCCTGGATGGAATGATTTTATTGTCCCCTTGAAGAGGGAAGCGAAAGACGCCTATGATTTGTGGTGCTTTCATGGTAGACGCAGATTAGGACCAGTATACATGAATATGTGTAGAAGTAGGGGTCAGGATGAGGCGGCCATAAGGCGATGTAAACAGGAAGAAGAGTCTATTCGAGCATCAAAAGCCTGTGAAGCTCGCATAAATAACGATAATAACAAATTTTGGAAATTTGTTAAGAATCAAATGGGTATCAAAAATGTCCTCCCTCCGACAATCGATGGGGTGTCGGGGGAGGATGAAATTGCAAAGTTGTGGAAAAACCACTACTCTAACATTCTTAACAGTGTGAATAGGGATAATCTTAAGATAGATTGCAGCGAAACGACTGTGGGAGGGACAAGGGAAAATACTTCGATATCAGTTTCTGAAGTAAAGAGGTTAATTAAAGCGTTAAAGACTGGTTCTGCGTCAGGGTATATATCTTGCCCCTGGTCAAAAATAAGTACGGAGACATTCTGTCCAGAAATAATTATAGGCCTATTGCTGTCGCTTCCTGCTTCTCGAAACTACTAGAAAAACTCTTGTTACTCCGATTAAATGATTTCCTATGGACATCTAATCAGTTTGGTTTTAAAAGGTCCCACTCAACTGACCTGTGTATCAATGTACTTAAAGGAACAATATCTAAATACATTGACAGTAATTCAACTATTTATAGCTGTTTCCTAGATATAAGTAAGGCAGATGATAGGGTGAACCACAATATTTTATTTGAAAAACTAGAAGCCAGGAAGATTCCCATGTACATATTAAACGTATTGAAATTTTGGTATTCCCACCAATCTTTCACCGTTAGGTGGGACAATGTACTATCCGAGTGTTTTGGCTCCTCCTGCGGGGTGAGACAAGGCTCCTTGCTCTCCCATATGCTGTTTAATGTGTATATTGACGGATTAATTGCTTCACTTAATGAGGCAACAGTGGGATGTTGTATAGATAACACAAGGATAAATAACTTAGTTTATGCCGATGATATGGTGTTAATAAGTCCCTCTGTTAAAGGTCTGGATCGGCTACTAAAAGTCTGCGAAGTGTATTCGCAGAAACATGATATTCTTTTTAATGTTACAAAAACTAAGGTTATGCAGTTTCATCCTAAAAGATGTAATCAGCCAGCTGATATAAGATTTATAATGAATGGTGACGTAATTGAGGAAGTACAAGAGTTTAAGTATTTGGGTCAAACTATTACCACCTCCTTGAGTGATGACTCGAGTAGTATAGCCGCAAAAGGGGAGAGTGCAAGAATGTTGCATGTTATTATGTAATGTTGCAAAGGGGGTGGGGGTTGTTGCAAAGGGGGGAGGGGGGTTTCAAAAAAGAAGAAGAAAATTCCCCCAAAGGGGGGATGCTGCAGGTGCAACAAGGAAAACTTGGAGGCGGCGTTATCCCCCAAGAGAAAGAAGGAGGAGGAGAGGTGTTCACCTGGCAGGAGCCAAGTGCACATTAAGACTTCAGCCGAGTAGGCGTTGTTTTATAGGCTCCTAATCAGCCAGTTGGCGTAAATGGCTTGAGTTGCCAGATAGCGCCATGTATTCTCTAATCGAAGACTGAGTTGCCAGATACCATTGTATACATTATTATAGACTCCTAATCAGCCAGTTGGCTGTAAATGGCTTGAGTTGCCAGATACCGCGATACCATTGTATACGTTATTATAGACTCCTAATCAGCCAGTTGGCTGTAAATGGCTTGAGTTGCCAGATACCTCTTTTTAGCAGTATTATTGTATACATTATTATATGCGCATAATCAGCCAGTTGGCTGTAAATGGCTTGAGTTGCCAGATACCATTGTATACATTATTATAGACTCCTAATCAGCCAGTTGGCTGTAAATGGCTTGAGTTGCCAGATACCTCTTTTTAGCAGTATTATTGTATACATTATTATAGACTCCTAATCAGCCAGTTGGCTGTAAATGGCTTGAGTTGCCAGATAGCGCCATGTATTCTCTAATCGAAGACCGAGTTGCCAGATACCATTGTATACATTATTATAGACTCCTAATCAGCCAGTTGGCTTAGAAGGCTTAAATATTGCCAGATACCGCAATACCATTGTATGCATTATTATATTTCTTAAAAGAATAAACAGTACAGGAAATATATACACACAATTATGGATATATATAAAATAAAATATACATTTCAAATAAATATACACTTCAATAGAAATATGTACATAACAGTACAGGAGAAATATCACGCAAAATATATATATAATACAAATCAATAGAAATATGCGTATAATCAGTACAGGAGAAATGTCAAGCAAATATATATATAAATACAATTCACTTTTTTTTCAAAATACTAAACTCGGTCTTAATCGAGTTTACAATTACATCATTATTGCTCTGCATTACGCAGTATATGCGGCTTAATAATATTTCACCGCTTAAAGTATAGGGAAACCTGTATCGATATGAAGGGCTTTCATATCGTTCAGTACTATTTTTGTTCCCACTTTACAACCGGTTGGTAAGTCATCTTTAAACGTCTAGAATACAATCAAAAGCACGCACAAAGAGTTCATCGTTAGCTACATTATTAAAACAAGTTTATAAACACGCTTTTCCAATCGAGGGTTTATTTCTACCGACTCGAGCTTTTCAATCGTGAACTCACTCAACATAGCGGCAATTGAAATAATCTTCTAAATCGTTACGACAACTGCGCGTTATATAAAGAAATAGTTCTTCAGGGTGAACGGTGTAGGTGAGCTCAGCCTTGTACCGATCAATTGCTTTGTACCAAAGTTCATGGTATTTCAAAGAGTCTAAACTTTTTAAATAAACGTCCAGCTCTAGACCATTCTCACCAGCCCTACACTCGGTAAACCCATCGAGCAGAGCGGTGTAGGCGTATTCAAGTACTGTATCAAAATAAAGCATGTCCGTAACACGCGCGTCTAATATAGGTTTCAGTTTACGGAATCCGACGATTTCAAACATTCTGTCGAGGATGAAACGGTTTCGCGTAGGAATAAGAGCGTTATTATCAGAAGCATTCTTCCACATCAGCCGTATATCAATGCACGGCCGATCGTTATTTATACACAACGTACATACAACGGCGTATGAGGGTGCGTCACTAATCTGCTCTCTTCTTGTACCTACGTTAGCAGGTATTTTATAACGATCTTCACTCCACTTCTCAACTATCACAAAGATTCTATTCATCTCCTCGATACTTAAATAAACCCGTTTGTTTGTCGGTCTACATTCCGTTTCCAGTACATAGCTAATGGTACCGGAATTACGCCTGAACACGCGCAACGATTTCGTCACGGACACATCGTACGAGGCGTTGAGAATGCTGCTCAAAGGAAGTTCCATCGTATTCGAGGAGCGCACGTCCACTCGGCTCAAGCTCTGAGATAACTATGAGCCGTGTGAGGCACGCAGGTAGGCAGGAATGGTTCGACGGGCGGCTGACTCGATGATACGTGAATGGGCTTGTTCGTATGACCGCGAGTCGAATTGTTGTACATATTTCGGTACAAGAATATCACTACCAGCCTACGCACCAGACAGTTTGGATAAGAACTAGGAACATTTTATGTTTTACTAAACATCTCCACACTCCGGCGCACTATTTGAGAGGAACATATGTTCATATTTTTCCTTTCTGCCCATCAAACGATACTCGTCTCTAAACTCTGTTAAAAATTCACGCAGGGCACTAGCCACAACCTCACTACGAACCTCATCATGATATACGTTAATATAGTGATAAAAATACTTAAGATTGTCCATGATCACGAGATTCACATTTTCAGTCGTAGGGTATGAGTAATCGACATGGTGTAGCATGACGTAATACCGCTTGTCACACCACCCATCAGCAAGACTCATTATCCATACCTGCTGCTTCTCTTCTGCACGCGTTGTTTCTTTTACTTCACGGTGTATGTGAGACTTTATAAAGTTTAGCTCTGCAGTATACTTCAGCACATCGTCTGTGCAACGAAAGCCTTCAACGGTCTCACCAGAACATCCGTAGAGTATTTGTACATCTTGGAACTTCGCACAATCCAATGTGTTTTTAAAAGAGGCATAGGAGGGATGAATAGGAAGTTTTTCGGTATCCACCACATCCTGGCACTTTACTGAATACCATTTCGTAAACGTTGTACAAGCAATATTAAAGGTAGCCATTTGAATACACGTCTGATCTGAATACACGTCTGATCTCTCGGGCTTACTGCGGTCGACTGACCACGCAGGGATTCCCAGATAGTAGCATGACTCACGGTCTTACAGTGGGCGGAGCTTAGAACTTTCACCTACACACACACACACACACACACACACACACACACACACACAAAGGAGAAAGTGAAACGCTATTTGAAACATGATTTATTTAATAAACGAGATATTCAAGTTATATATATTTACAAATACGATTTAATAAACGAGATATTCAAGTTATATATATATATATATTTACAAATAGATACGATTATATACAAGACGTGTGAGTTAGAAGCATCATTGGTATCCAAAGGGTACGGTATCATAGGTACCAGGTAACTGGTAACGTTTCCTATAGGTGTTACGGCACACCATCGTACCCCTAAGTTCCTTCACGCCCCCCAGCTTCTGCGCCCGAAAATTGTGGGTGCCTACAATTAGTTGGGGAGGTTGTTCATCATCAAACATACTAGATCCTTCAACGACTCAAAGTTAACAACCTCCCGATTCGCATGGTTGAGCGTAATACCCTTTGCCTTCACGATATATTTCATTTCCTCCCCCACCCTGACCCGTACCCCATAAGTCTTAGGTCCTGTTGAGGCAAAAGAGTCGGCGTATGCGTTGTCCCCATACTCATCCTTGATCTCATCAGTGAGCTCGCCGAGGAACTCCCCAATAGTGGGCATGTATTCACCCTCCCTCTCTGTGAATATCACGCTATCTGTATCGGCATACAATACTCTCCGCCCAAGAGAATGCAATAGACCCCAAAGTTTTATACGGGCGTAGGCTGTTGTGAAGCTGGCCACAGGTATGTTTGTAACCCTTGAGGTATCTGTGGCAAATTCAGTGTTGTTGTACTTTATTACGTAAGTATTACCTACATTTACGATCTCCATGACCTCTTTATCGGGGGCATTGGCATAATCCCAGACATCGCTATAACTTTGTGCCAAATGAATG
Source organism: Bathynomus jamesi (assembly GCA_023014485.1). Lineage (NCBI taxonomy): Eukaryota > Metazoa > Arthropoda > Malacostraca > Isopoda > Cirolanidae > Bathynomus > Bathynomus jamesi. The sequence goes on along the minus strand of JAJOZX010000613.1, from coordinate 388,842 downwards.
CTCCCTCTGCCGGTATTCTGCGCAAATTTTCCCCATAGACTGTTTAGACACAACTTTGCACTAAAGCGCTTGCCAGGATTCTTTACAATTTGGACACGATCAAGTTGTATACCTTCGCGGTCGCGGTAACGTTGAATATAGGCAGACTTTTCATCTTCGGTATCAACTCCTCGCGGATACCCTGATGCCTCAACCTTATCCTTCAAAAAGGTGTTTATATATGGTGTGAAAAGGTTGGGTAGCTTCTGAAACCTCCACACCTCATGTATCTTCAGTATTCTATAACCATGGCGCACGGCTAGGGCCAACTCAGGACTTGTATATACGCCTCTGATCTTACGCTGGTGGGGTATATGGTTACATTCGCCGTTATCCTCTTCCGCGCACTTCACGCACAGGGGAAACATGAGCTTGTCGTCGATAACGACAGGTAAGATCGGCATCCATAAATTGCGTGGGGGGAGTACGTCTACGAAAGAGAGCCCAAAGTAACGATCATTCAAATTTTTTGAAAATTCATTGATGGAGGGTAGGCTAGGTCCCACCAGTTTCTCAGGAGCGCCCACGGGGTACGGATTGCTCTTCATCACGTATGGGTATAAAGAACAGAAATCGTAGTAATGGAGCTTCACGCCCTCCGTAGGTGGAAGTATAGTCTGAAAGGATTTGTACGTCCTCCAAACAAGCTATCACCACATTTGAGAGGATCCAGCACCATTGAACGCTTGATCGTTTTTATTTCCTCACGGTACACCTCGTCTGTCTCCATCCGTGCATCATATTCATGCTCCCACAAGACTTTGTGAGTGAACTGTGATCCTATAAGTTGATCGCGGGTGCGGGTCGATGCAAGACAGTCGGCAGGAGACCTACCGTGGATATCTCCGGTGATTCCGCACTCAGGACGGGGGCATCCATGCCACCAGCAACCGTTAAAGGAGTACACAGTCTTCACACCAGTGACACGGTTTTCACTTAACCCATCAACCCAAAAAACACGTCCATTAATCTTAATGGGTACTTCACCCGTGTTGCGGGCGTGCTTTATGTATACACCTGTCTGTTGCTGTAGGTGTATGAGCCAGTAAATAGCCTTGTGCCCGTAACTGCGGGGATTGTTTCGGTGAATAATGGCTAAGGTGTCTTTCGGCATGAAGTTATTCTTGAACACCGTAAAACATAATGATGCGATGGTGGTTGCGACTTGCAGTGGATCGCATTTGAAACGGGCTATGTACATCCTTCTAAAGGCCTGGAAACATACTCTAAGCACGCGCACATCATTCACGCAATAACGCTCACATTCATCAGCTATATTATAAGGGTTACTTTCATTAAAACTGTCGTAGTATCGATCAAAGTCTTCACGTTCATCCATACAGTCAAAATAATGTTTGGGGGGTGGTGGCCTACGTAGTTTAAAGTCTCGCTGGTGAGGAAAGTGTAAGGGAAGTATCCTTTGGAAACTTCAGCTGCTACTCCCATCACCTTGGGTAGCTTTGCTAATTTACAAGGTGTGAATAATAAAGTATCTTTAAATTGTACATTGCCTCTTATCTGCATCTGTATTAATTTGTTGCCTCTTTTCAATGGATCACCTGTAAATATCTCAGAGGATTCGTGTTCAAGCAACTCCTTATAAAGGAACTGCGTGTCAAACTTTGCCCCGTTATGGGCGAGAATATACACAGTCATTTTTTTGAACTTGTCGGCTAACTTGACAATATAGGACACAAATAGTTTCACAGGACTATCGCTGACATTCGTTTTAAAAACGTTTGTCCGTTTACCACATTTGGGGCACTCGTCACATTCGATATCCATACACTCATCACAGATAGTCTGGCTCACAAGTAAATGTGGAATTACCTCTTTGGTTTCAGCGTTCGTATATGTTTCTATATCGTAGTATACAGTTATACAAGGGTTATTTTTAGGCTTAGCATCTTTCATATAACATACATGCTTTACTCCATCCGCCTTATATTCCTCCTGGCATGTAGGACAGTGAATTACGTCACACTTGTGCTTAAATTTTCCCCAATTATCCATTGTGTGAAACATACCACATTCACAGATTCTCATTTTCCTGCACGTGCCAATTGATTTATGGAAATCAAAACAGCTATTATTGAAAAATGTGCGTCTACACACATCACAGTCTCTCTTCTCAGCTTCAACTACACGGCTTTCACATTTGGTGCTTTTACACTGCTCACATACCATGTGACATTCTTTACAATGTCTCACTATATCATCCGCAAACTCGAGGCACCCCTTACACAAATCATGATGTCTCCCATATTTTCGACTTTTGTCATAACTCGCGTAAAGCCACCTTATATTACGGATGGGGAGATACGTTGTCCCTGACAATCCTAAAATAAGTAGGGGCCTTGTACGATCTCTCACACAGCTTTTAAAAACATACACAGTCCTACGACGATCATCCAACCCAAACACAACTATGCGGACATTCATTTCCTGTTCTACCCTTCTCAGCTCTTCAGGACCCATATTACAGTCAAATTCAAGTTCACAGTCTACAGCTAGTTTACGGGCACGCTCCACGACTGTAGGCAACCAAATTTTTTGAGTTCGTGTATTTTGTACAGTAAACATACGTGCTAAGAGTACTGCTATAAAGCCGCAACCACGATCGACGTTTATATGCCGTCTATAAATAGCTTGAGAATTGAGGTTAAGAGTATACGGTATGGCACTATGACCCGCAACACGGTATACATGGTCAATATTTACCGTGAAGTTGTCCATATTGAAGGCTATACTACTTTGGGCGGCTTGCATTATACGTCCTAATATATATTCTACATCTTCAGCCGCCAAACGTCTAAATGGCACTATCACCCAATAATCGTCTACATCACCGTCATCTGACCCGAATCCAAAGGACAGACTCGTCCTGACTTCACGCTCGTCGCGATTCTGAAGAGCAAACTCTATAATACGCTCTACAACCCGGCGTAGTCCGCGCTCAATACCATTGCTATACATGACTCTAGGGTCGACCCTGACTCTATACCGATTTCTAGTCAAGGCTGGGGTGGGGGCTGCGGAGCGCACCAATTCGAGCGTTATATCTTCCTCAACAGAACGGGGGCGGCGGATGAATTAGGGGGTATATTAGCGGAAGGTGCTGCTGATGGGGGGCCTGTTGCGTAGGAGGTTGATGGTTGGGGCTCTATTATTGTAGACTTAACAGAACGGGGGGCGGCGGATGAATAAGGGGATATATTAGGTGCTGCTGGGGGTTGTTGCGTAAGAGGTTGAGGGTTGGGGATCTATTACCGCTGCAACAGGCGCGTATTTCGGTCGCTTTATACCTGACGGGGTTCATACCTCCGCTTTGGACGTGTTACCGGTATCGCTGTGAGGGTTCAGGGGAGGAGATCACAACTACACTGTCGTCGAGGTCATCCGTAATGATGGGCTGCTCTACCTCATCGTCATTCACGGTTCTGTGGGAGAAGAAATATAAGGAACAGCACTCAAAATTTGTAATATTTTGTAAATGACCCACTTAGGAGTGTGACGTGTTAGAAATGGACTCTGTAGAAAAATTCAGATTCACGAGCCCATCCACATGTATTATATCTGGACCTACAGGATGTGGTAAAACTGTGTTTATGCTTAAAATCATTAAAGAAAAGGGGGAGATGTTCTCGAAATTTGTGCATAAAGTTATATGGTGCTATTCGACGTATCAATCAGTGTTCAACGAGTACCAAGATGATATTTTGTTCCACAAAGGCGTATATGACGTTAATTCGTTAAAGGGAAATGAACATACAATCATTGTAATTGACGATCTCATGTTGGAGATGGATAAAACGTTTGCCGAGACATTTACAGTATTCTCCCACCATCTTAACATAAGCGTGTTCTTCATCAATCAGAATCTATTTTTCAAAAATAGATACATGCGCGATGTGTCGTTAAATACGCAATATCTAGTCTTATTCGCGCAACGTAGAGATGTATCACAAATTGGGGTATTAGCCAATCAAATGTTCCCGAATCAGCGTAAGGAGTTTTTGGAAGTTTATAAAGAAGCTACAAGCACGCGTTACGGATATTTGCTTTGCGACCTTCATCCGCGAAACACGTTTAGAGTGCTTCTGCGAACGAATATATTTCCAAACGAGCCTGAAACGGTGTATATTCCAGAATGACAAAGAGACTAAAGAAATACCGTGAATTAATAAAAATCTATCATCGACTGCCCCGGGCAATGCAGCAGATGTTTATTAAAAATATCGATGCCGACTTTTTAAAATGCATCTGTGAAATCTGTCTTAACGTTATAAATTGCAATGTATCAATGAAAACCCATCAGAAGGCTCGCCTACGCCGCTACAAGAACATAATACGTGCACTCGCTCGTAAAAGCCAAACTGTAGCGAAGAAAAAACGAATTATTGTACAAACAGGAGGGTCATTTCTCCCCATCTTATTTTCAGTTTTGGGTCCTTTACTGACTAGATTAATATAATGAAGAAAGTGGTAGTGATTCCCCACGAGGTGTACGCCTCACTGCAAAGGAATCCAGACACGTATCTAGATCCCCGTAAAAGCAGACTTAAAAGAATGGAAAGCGAATTGTTAGCCCTATTAAACAGTGAAAAAACACCTGATGAGAAAAGAATCTTATACCAAGAAGCTCTGCAGAAATTTCTTCACGAGTACGAAAATTATAAGAGCCCTACAGAGATTCCTGTGGTTATTAGGCACAGCACGGGGGACGATGGCGACATAGGATCTGTGCCCGACGACACAGCTGACCAACCAAAAAGATTAGCCACACAACATATCGAACATGTATTAAAAAATACCCTCCCACTTACATTGAGGAGTAAAGGCTTAAGTCTTTATAATCTATTGAATGAGGATCCCGCCATACAATGGACCGATACAGGGGAGATCATTGTGGAAGGATCAAAGGTACAGGGATCGAATATCGTAGACATTGTCCATGATCTGGTGAGAAAGTGGGATAGGCCATCACCATCAGGATGGAAGCATATTAAAGCAAGACTACAACAAATAAATGTCCCTAAAACGTTGATAGGAAATCTGAACAGGTTAAAAGACTTGGAACATGCAACGCCTGTGACACAATTGAAGGCGCCGTCACCCCCGGCGGTAACACCTTTGAAGAGGAGCAAGAAGAGGTTAAACCAACCCTACCCACGTGCCTCTAAAATACGCAAATGGCTAACGTATTAACTAAACGCTATTATGACATTTCTACCCCATCCTCTTACGGCGGCGTAGATAGACTGTACAGAAGTGTTTACGGAGTAGGAAAAAAAGATGTTGAAAGATTTTTGAGGGAGCAGGACGCTTATACGCTTCATAAGCCTGTGAGAAAAAGGTTTAAAACAGCCAAGACAACGGCTTCCTCGATTGATTCTATTTGGCAAGCAGATTTAACAGACATGCAAAGATATTCTGTGTATAACGATGGTTACCGCTACATTCTATTCATAATAGACGTATTCTCTAGATATCTGTGGCTAGTTCCTCTGAAAAATAAATCACCTGAAACAGTTGCTAAAGCCACCAAAACGCTAATGTTAAAAGAAAACAGGGTTCCTGGCTATTTTTGTACGGATATGGGGAAGGAATTTATAGGCCGTGCTTTTCAGAACATGTTGACAGAGTTTAATATCAGCTATTACACAACCAATTCTATACATAAGGCTTCTTTAGCTGAAAGAGTTCAGCGCACCATAAAGGAACGCATGCACCGTTATTTTACACATAAAAACACATACAGATTTCTAGACATTCTGGAATCATTGGCATCATCCTACAACCGCTCACACCATCGCACGATTGGGAACACCTAACGAAGTTTTAGAAAGAGGTACGCTCCCGAGAAGATGGATCACCACCACCACCACACTCTGCGCGCTTCAAAATCAATGATTATGTAAGGCTGTCGCGTTCGGGGAATAAATTCGCAAAGGGTTTTGAGCAAGGATGGACACGCGAGATTTTTAAAGTTAGGGCTGTGAGACCTAAAGGTGAGATAATGATGTATTACATTGAAGATTTGAATGGGGAAGAAATCTCAGGAGGCTTTTACCGCGAGGAATTGCAGAAAGTTGCGTTTAATTTAGAAAAAAATGTGTTTAAAATTGAGAAAATTTTAGGAAGCAAAGGTTCAGGAAGGAGAAAAATGTACCTGGTGAAATGGCTAGGGTACCCAGAAAGCTTCAACACCTATATAAAAGCTGATGCAATAATGAAGCTTAAATAGTATGCAACATGGCTCCTAACCATTTCTACGTCACACTCCCGTCCTCCTCGTCCCTGTCTGTACACCCTAACAACACACTAGCCAACTTTGTAACAGAACTCCATGGGCACATTGAATTGGGTCGTGATTCGTATGAGGTGGGGATATGCGAAATTCAGCTGGACACCGTCTTTTTAAATATTGAACATAAAGAAACCGTTTTTACGATTCTTAGAGACATTGACGAGTGTGAAAAAGCTGGGGTAGCTATGGATGAAACTATGCGCATCGCTCGGACTAAGATTGCACGGTATTACAGTACAGAAGTAAGACTAGGGCCGGGTCAATATGGTTCGGCCGAGGATGTTGTGAGAGGCTTAAACGTAAGTTTAAGAAACTCAAACCTTACGAATGATTTAGTATACGAAATCGTAAACAACCCTGCACATACACTAATCCTAAAATCAAAGACTAACAGACGTCTTAAAGAACATAGAAAGTTCAAAATTCTAACCAACGGCCGATATAGCGCAGCCTTCCAAAGAGACACATTTCACGAGACACAGTATAACTTGTCCAGATTAATGTATCAATTGAAGATGGAGAAATTGGCTGAAAGGTCCCCAGACATGTGCTATATTTACAGTAATATAGTGGAGCACCAGTTTGTTGGGGATACCCAGGCACGCCTGCTGCGCATTGCTCACATCCCCAACCATAGAGGAAGGAGTTTGAGTATTACATATGACAGACCCCATTATGTGAATGTCGCAACTAATTTAATAACCAATATCACAATATATATAAGAACGATTGAGGGCGAAAACTTCCCATTCGGTAACGGGAGCTTAACAGTGAAGCTACACTTTCGACGCACTGAGTTATAATGGATAGAAAGCCTTTCACCGTCTATCGAGGGATGCGATACCAGCGCGGTAGTGGACTTGGATCCATTTTTTCATCCATACTACGTACGGCTGTTCCTTTGCTGAAGAGGGGTGCCAGATACCTTGGAAGGAAAGCGCTACAATCAGGCCTTAACACTGCAGAAGACATATTGGCCGGGGCTAAACCTAAAGAAGCTCTAAAAAAACATTTAAAGCGTACACGGACGAAATCATCAAAGATGCAAAGAGAAAAATGCGTGGTGGCGGGAAGAAGAAGAGGGCTCCCCGGAAGAAGAAGGGGTCACGTGGTATTAAACGTAAAAGGCTATCAAAAAAGAAGTGCTGTAAGCGAATGAAACCTATGGTTGACCACTTTTTTGACTGATATAAGCTAAGGACATTGATCTCATGAATCATAGTTTGTTTACCACTTGTCGAGAGAGGAGTCACTATTTCGCCATGGCACGCTTCATCCACCCATGTAGTTCACAATGCTGTAAATCGGAGCTGTCCCTTTTTGAGCTCCCGCCAACCCAAGTTTCTATTGAGCACAGTGACTTTATTACAATTAACCCTTTAAACACAATTAGTTCCCCGAGTGCACCTATAGAATTCGTGATACCCAGCTCAGGTCCTTACTTTTTTGATCCAAGCTGTGTGCACATGTACGCTAAGCTACGTATAGCCCATTCTGATGGAACGGTCTGCGATGACAAATATGCTGTATACCCTGAAACAAACTTTCTGCACGCCATATTCAACCAGTGTGACGTATATTTAAATCAGACCAACATATCGGCAGGCACGGGGTACTATCATCTACGAGCCTATTTGGAAAATGTCCTCAACTTTTCCAAAGAAGCGAAGGCTACCTTTTTAAGTGCGGAGGGATATTATCAAACTAAAGATGAAAATAGTATAAAGGACAAATTTAAAAATTCTAAAAAGAAAATATACGAGTGTTTTGGACGGTTGCACACAGATTTCACTTTCCAGGAGAAGTTGCTTGTGAACGGGGTGGATATGAAAATAAAGCTCACCCGCACGAGTCCTGAGATCTGCTTAAATCTGGATGCGAATCAAGAAGAGGGTGCAAAGCCCGTTGTGGTTCACATTATGGACACATACCTCCGCGTACGGCGAGTGAAATTAAGTTCACCAAAACAACTAGAAATTGAGAAAAATTTACTAAACGCTACAGTGAAATATCCTATTAACAGAGTGCAGATCAAACTATATACGGTTCCTGCAGGGTTGGCATCGAAGCAGATAGAAAACATTGCCCTGGGAAATCTTCCTAAAAGGATATTAATCGGCATGCAGGACCACGCTTCGGTGAATGGAAAATATAAAAAGAGTGCCTTTAAATTCGAGAATTTCGGACTTAAAAATATAACTCTATACGTTAATGGCACTGCTTTGGGTGGAACAATGGGTACGGACTATTCATCAGACGCTGTGTTACCTCTTTGTGCCAGAGCCTATAGTAATCTGACCCATATTGCAGGTGATTGTGATGAGCTTGGTAATGGGGTAACGCAGGAAGAATTCATTGATCAATTTAACCTTTACCCGTTTGACATTACACCTGACTTATCTGCTAGCGTAAATACCCATTTAACCCCACAGCAGAGCGGAAACATCTCAGTGCGGCTGGAATTCGCCAAGCCTATAGACGCTCCTATTAGTGTACTAGTATATCTCGAATCGCAAGCCCTAATAGAAGTAGATAGATTTAGAGCGTTATCACTGACTTTTAAAATGGATGCTAATACACTTCAGAAAGTAATGGAGCGAGTCACACGTTCCAAATTTATCGGCGTGTTTGCGAAGACATTGAGTTTGCCAAGTACGCGAGAATGCGGTAGTCGTGAACACAGACATCATCGGTAATGAAGGGATTCACTGGATCGCTGTCTATTTTAAAAATAGACAGCGCCTGTACTATTTTGATTCACTCGGTACTCAACCCTGGAGTGACCCTATTATTGTAAAATTTCTCGCTCAGTTACATATTCCCGAAGTTGTATGGACCCCATTTCGCATGCAAGGATATTTTACTAATGTTTGCGGAATGTACTGCGTCTCATTTCTCATGCATATGTCAAATGATAAAGAATTTATAAATTTTTTAAATTTATTTGACCCGTGTCACACTCGCCGAAACGATGAAATGGTATGCAGACAGATAAAAAACCGTTTTCCAATTGTACGTACTCGTTGTATATTATAATGTTTTTGTTCGTATATTTGTAACGATATATTCTGTAGTTGTTTATTGTACTGATTTCTTTCATTTAATAAATTTATGAAAATATATTGTCTTCTTATCCCAAAAAGATCGAAAAACACTTACATTATTTCGGTGTGACATTGTTGACTGATCAGTATATCCTCCCTATTCCGAGATTCTTCAAAAGATTGTATAACACGTGTCAAATCCTCATCGGACCTTAAAGGAATAATGCTTTTAAAACATATACAGAGTATACAGACAGATCCCCATTATGTGAAGATATCTTTGGTTCGAGGAATAACATTGAATGCCATAAAAATTTCGATTTTAGCATAATGGGGATAACAAATAACATTGATTGACATTTTTGGCGAGTATCTATTTGACGAGATACTACAACCCCATATATATATATAAATTCTAATTATAGACACTTACATTTCTATGGTAGTCCCTTGCGTCGGATTGTAAGGAGCGTCACTGCAATATCTTCTACGGTTTGCGTTGTAAATAATTCATCACGGTCAACCGCATTAAAAAGGCTAATTGCGTTAATGCTGCAGTATCACTCTCTTCATACAAGTCTGGGGAGACGTACAGGTCCATGGTGGAGGGAATGATTATTCACTGACGCGAAAATAGCTACTGTTACTCCAAACTGAAAAATATCCCCTTTTATATGCACAATCGCCAAGCTCCGCCCCAAAAGACCAGATGTTCGTAGTGATTGGCTGCCGATGTAGCTGGGTGGAGCTATGACGTGTACCAATCCGCTATAACGGGACCGGACGAGTAACATATATATATTTTCACCAATAGATTTAATGCTCGTATTCTCCTTTGAAAATTATTTGGTGATTCGTATAGAACTTTTGATACTGATTCCAAATATGGTTTCAGAATTTTTCTATCACCCATAGTTTTCGAGAAAATATTTACTCAGATTTCCCGCATCATTAGTCACTAATGTAATCGAGAGGATATAAAGAAATATATCCTAATTATATTTTAAAAGAACATTCGGTTTCAACGTTAAACTGTGGGTCTAAGGTGGGGTGAAAACCTTTCCAATTGCGCTAGGGGACAACGAAAATTATTTGGTGTTTCTTATAAAACTTTTGGCACTGAGTCAGGTTTCAGAATTTTCTAATGTTAAACTGTGGGTCTAAGGTGGGGTGAAAACCTTTCCAATTGCGCTAGGGCAACGAAAATTATTTGGTGTTTCTTATAAAACTTTTGGCACTGAGTCAGGTTTCAGAATTTTCTAATGTTAAACTGTGGGTCTAAGGTGGGGTGAAAACCTTTCCAATTGCGCTAGGGGACAACGAAAATTATTTGGTGTTTCTTATAAAACTTTTGGCACTGAGTCAGGTTTCAGAATTTTCTAATGTTAAACTGTGGGTCTAAGGTGGGGTGAAAACCTTTCCAATTGCGCTAGGGGACAACGAAAATTATTTGGTGTTTCTTATAAAACTTTTGGCACTGAGTCAGGTTTCAGAATTTTCTAATGTTAAACTGTGGGTCTAAGGTGGGGTGAAAACCTTTCCAATTGCGCTAGGGGACAACGAAAATTATTTGGTGTTTCTTATAAAACTTTTGGCACTGAGTCAGGTTTCAGAATTTTCTAATGTTAAACTGTGGGTCTAAGGTGGGGTGAAAACCTTTCCAATTGCGCTAGGGGACAATTATTTGGTGTTTCTTATAAAACTTTTGGCACTGAGTCAGGTTTCAGAATTTTCTAATGTTAAACTGTGGGTCTAAGGTGGGGTGAAAACCTTTCCAATTGCGCTAGGGGACAACGAAAATTATTTGGTGTTTCTTATAAACTTTGGCACTGAGTCAGGTTTCAGAATTTTCTAATGTTAAACTGTGGGTCTAAGGTGGGGTGAAAACCTTTCCAATTGCGCTAGGGGACAACGAAAATTATTTGGTGTTTCATAAATTTTGACACTGTCAGGTTTCAGAATTTTCTAATGTTAAACTGTGGGTCTAAGGTGGGGTGAAAACCTTTCCAATTGCGCTAGGGGACAACGAAAATTATTTGGTGTTTCTTATAAAACTTTTGGCACTGAGTCAGGTTTCAGAATTTTCTAATGTTAAACTGTGGGTCTAAGGTTGGGTGAAAACCTTTCCAATTCAATATAACGTCGAATAATTCGAACAACTGTTTTTCGAACAATTGTGCTCGAACAATTGTGTTCGAACACAATGGTAAAAGATACAAGCATATCCGTTATTTGAACAAAACTCTCTCTCTCTCTCTCTCTCTCTCTCTCTCTCTCTCTATATATATATTATATATATATATATATATAGTTGTGGGCATATCTAAGAAATGGAGTCGAGAGAGGTTTTGTTCAAGCTGTCTAGGAGAAAGGTCATTATGGTCATTCGAGTTGGGCAGATTCTCGGAATTCCTTCCTCTAGCGAAATGTGTTTTGGTTAATTTCAACTTTTAATTGAATTGTTTCGTAAATTTTCATATTGTTTCAATTTTTTTCCGCATGGGATGAGACTCGTGTGTTTCGTAAATTTTCATCTCGATACAACTTAGATATTATATATATATATATATATATATATATATATATATATATATATATATATATACGGTTTGGGGAATGACGATCGTCGAATTGTTTCATAAATTTTCATTTCCATTCGTTTTTCCCCACTGATATTCGAATGTTTATAATGAAAATTGTGTGTGTAAAATTATTTAATTGATAAACAGAATTTAATTGGATTCACGTCAGACCATTACTTCGGTCTTATATAATTATTTTAGGAGAATTTAATAAACATAATATTAAAGGTACATTTTTTTTCTCATTAAAATGTTCAGGGTCACGCGGCCTGTTTTGCTTTTTTTTTTTTTTGTTTCACTACAGATTTGTTTGTGGGTACTTCTTTTATTTATTTCTTGTAGTACTTGTGTTACCTTATTTCTATATAATAATGTCTTGAAGTGCTATTTTTGTACGGATATGGGGAAGGAAATTATAAGCCGTGCTTTTCAGAACATTCGAAAAGTTTAATTAAGTTTAATGAAGTTCAAGTTAATGTTATATTTGATTCTAATCGTTAAACACTATATACATCTATTGTAAAACCCTATATACATCTATACATCTATAGTGAAACACTATATATATATATATATATATATATATAGCTATTTTTGTACGGATATGGGGAAGGAATTTATACGCCGTGCTTTTCAGAACATGTAGATAGAGTTTAATATCAGCTATTACACAACCAATTCTATACATAAGGCTTCTTTACCTGAAAGAGTTCAGATATATATATATATATATATATATCATAAGCTGTTTAAAAGACTGTATATATATAATTATAGTAAACGAAATAAACTAGTTAACCATAAAATTAATTATTTTCTATTATGAAGTTTTCGAATTATGTGTGGTAAACTATGTTATTTGTTTCGAAAAGTTTAACTTCAAGTTCAATGAAGTTCAAGTTAATGTTAAATTTGCTTCTAAACGTTAAACTAAAATTAAATGTTATATGAAAAAAAAAAAATATATATATATATATATATATATTTACCTAACATAAGATGTTTAAAAGAATGTATATATATATATATATATAGCATAATAATATATATCTAGCAAGAGCAATCCGATCATTGCAAAAAACTGGAAAGGTATGCAATTAATAAAGATTGAGTGTGTATTTATTTAATAAACAGAATTTAATTGGAATAACTACCGTCATATTGTGTTACACAATGGATGATTAATATTTCTGGGATACATGTCGCTATCTGGCAACTGAACACATTGCGCTATCTGGCAACTCAGCCAGAATAGAGGCTTATAAAAGACCGAGAAGTTGGTGAAAGACTCATTCAAGCTCGGCTCCCAGCCGAGCAAGGACCTCTGTCCTTCTCTTTCAGGCCCTTTGGTAAAACCCCTTAGTGGCCTCTTAGGTTAGGAAACGAAAATAACTTGGGGGAGAACTCCTCTCTCCCCTTCAGGTGTCTCTCTCTCTCTCTCTCTCCTACAGGCGTCTCTCCTTCAGGCGTCTCTCTCTCTCTCCTACAGGCGTCTCTCCTTCAGGCGTCTCTCTCTCTTTCAGGTGTACCCCTCCCCCCTTGGCTCAGTCAACTGGCTGATTCAGCCAACTGGCTGATTCTGGCTGATTAGGAGCCTATAAAACAACGCCTACTACGCTGAAGTCTTAATGTGCACTTGGCTCCTGCCAGGTGAACACCTCTCCTCCTTTCTCTGCAGGAGTTCGCTTGCTCGGTGTCTCTGTGAGCAAGCTAAATATAGAGCTATTTATATATTCTCCACTTTCCTGTAAAATTTCCTTGGCTACTTTTCCAGGGTCAAGGTATTTTCTTCAACCTTTTTCCGTACCTGCCTCTGGCAGGGAGGGAGCGGAGGGTGGGGAGAGAGCCTTCTACTTTTCTATCCAGTTTTCTACTACTGCTAGCATAGTTGAAAGACAAAATTTTCCCTGGCACCCGTTGCCATTGGTACCTCCTCGGTATGGGCCGCAAGGCCTTTTGAGGTACTTCTTTTCCTTGTAACTCCTTGTAACTCCTTTCTCTCTGGCCCTTTGGGGGGAATAGCTTGGGGGAGGCCCCCAAGTTGCATGCCCCATGCAACCTAGGTTGGCAACAAAGGGCCCTTTGGGGTATTTTTTCTTTTTTTTCTTTTTTTATATATATTTTTGCAACCCCCAACCCCTCTGCAACAACCCTCACCCCCTTTGCAACATTACGTCATCACTTGCAACATTCTTGCACTCTCCCCTTTTTCGGCTATACTACTGACTCGGATATAAGAAAACAATCTCGAAGCCTGTGTGCTAAAACGAATATGACCATAAGGAACTTTCGATTCTGTACAAGTGAAGCTAAAGACACTCTCTTTCGTACTTTCTGCAGTAATATATACGGACAGCAACTGTGAGTGAATTATAAAAAAGGTTCTGGCAGAACCCTAAATTTGCTGTACAACAGGTCTTTTAGACTCTTACATAAATTACCTCCGAGATGCTCAGCTTCACAAATGTTTGCTACCCGCAATGTCCCGAGCTTCCCGGGGGTAACAAGACGTGCTCAATACAGTCTAATGCAAAGAATTAAAAAATCAACCAACCCGATTATCCAAGCTATCCATGAGTCCTGCCATTTATCCTCTAAGCTATGGACTTCTTGGTACGAAAATGTCTGTTTGTAGCTCCACTTAACTTCGACATTACAGTATTATTTCTAATCAATTGGATATATTTCTATCCTTAGTATATGAACTGTCATTGTATTCATAATATTTGTCATATGGACTAGTCTGCCAATAAACCTTTTCATTTTAATTTTAATTTTCACACACACACACACACACACACACACACAGTTGTTGATCACGTCAGTTTATTGTCAATAATAAAGGTGATAAAAAGCTTCATTGGGTTTTCATTTATTTAACAAAACAAAAGAGAAAAGTTTTATTGTGGTTATGAGATTTAAGTGTGACAAAAAAAACAAAAAATGTTACAGTTGCTTGAATGCAAGTTGAATGCAAGTTCACGGAATGGGTGAAACTCGAGTTGAAATTGTTATAAATGTTATAGATGAATGACACAAAGCCAATGCGGCCTGTTACGACGTTCTGTTTTGTTTTGTTAAATTAATGAAAATCCAACTCAGTCTTTCATCACCTTTATTATTGACAATCAGTTGATGTGATCTGAAAAGATCTGGTGACCTCGAGCCAAGCCATCATCAACTTAATTAACATTATCTATTGCCAACGTTTTTAACACAATATATATATATATATATATATATATATATATATATATATAGCGAAGTTAAGCGACATTGGGTCTGGGTAGAAGTTGGATGGGAGACCGTCCTCTGCGCCCAAATTATGTAGCGACCCGTGGTTCGGATCCTACGTAAAGCTGTAGGTCCTCTCCGTCATATGACCTTAGATGTTACGAAGGAAGTTAACAACCCCAATTAAAAAAAAAATAACATATATATATATATATATATATATATATATTATATAATATTATATATATATATATATATATATATATATATATACACACACACACGCACACACACACACACTGTATATAGTCCTGGAATAAAATAGGGAAACAGAGGGAAAAATGCAACTATCATACTGAATTTATTAAGCCCATATGTGCAGAAAAATGTGAAGCACACAATTCATTATAACAGTAAAATATACAAGTAGCAAATGATGACATTGTACAATGCATTAGTACTTGATATGTGCTCTCTTTGCCTTATAAAGAGCTTGACACCTTGTTTTCATGCTCCTATACAGTTTATCGATGTAGGCCTGTGGAATGCTGCTCCAAACATCCTGTAATACTTTCCATAATTCATCCAGGTTGTTCGGATGTCATTTAACCTTCTCAGCAGCCATATAGCCCCATATGGCCTCGATTATGTTCATATCAGGAGTTTGTGCAGGCTAAGGCATCTTTGTAAGTATTCCATCGGCCTCTTTACGTTCCAAATACTTTTTCACCACATTGACATTATGTTTTGGGTCATTGTCATGTTGAAATATGAATCTCTGTCCAATCAAACGCGTTCCTGAGGGTACTGCATGGTGGCTTAGAATCTGCTGGTACTCGTCAGCTGTTAAGGTACCATCAATTTTATGTAAATCCCCGAGCCTCTTAGCCGAGATGCACCCACACTTGCAATGATCCGTCCCCATGTTTCACTGTGGCTGCTGTACACTGACTGTTATATCTCTTTCCGACCCGACTTCAAACTACCGTCGATTGTTCATAAAGCGCCCTAACTTGGACTCATCTATGAAGAGCACCTTTTTCCATGCTTGATCATCCCACTGTTTCATTTCAACCTCTTTGATTGGTTGCCCCTACTCAGCAAAGGTTTTCGAACAGCCAGAGGCCAGAGGGAGGCATGTTCGTGAAACAACTGACATGCTTTCCTCTGAGTTTTTCCGGAAACATGTAGCAATACCAGTTCCCCCCTTCTCTTGATTGGTATACTGAACCATCAGGGTATTTTCTTTCCTGAAATATGTAAAACTGACATTAGAAATGTGTTTGTTTCACTTTAAAAATATAATGTCTATTTTCCCTATGAGTCCAGATCTGGGACACCCTGCATATATGAGAGAAGGTAAACACAGATTGTGACGCTTTTGTGAACACGAGGAGTATTTTCGATAAGAAAATCTAATTGAAAGAGAGAAATCGTACAGTTGGAATGATAATAATGGATCCATTTGAGAATTGCCTCCTTTGAAATTTTCACTCGCGGATTTCTCATTCCATGAAAAGGAGTGAAGTGGGAATGACCGAGAGTGGGAATGACCGAGAGTGGGAATGACCGAGAGTGGGAAAAGACCTTAAATATCTGTTGAGGTGTTCATAAAACACTATTTTAGGCTTACTGCAGAAACTCCATATATTTCTCAAGGCGCGCGTATCGAATGGCATCATAAAAAGGTCACCCTTACGAAGGTTTTTCCCTCTCTATACAGTATTCTTAATGAGGTCCCGATGTCTGTAGAAACTCCTGAGTAAACACGAACAAAAGCAAATTTGTCACAGTTTACTGAGGACACCACCCGCAAGTCCTCGTTACCAGCAGAAATCTATATCGAAGAAGCAGTAACGGATCTAGGATTTTCGAAAAGGGGGCGCGGACCTTTAGAGAGGCGTCACGTATACCATCATCTTATTACAGGAAATACCACGAAGGGGGAGCGGAGCGAGCACTGAGCATACAGTTAGGAGTTTTAAAAATTAAAAATACATATGTTAACCCTTTAAGTACCAGCAGGCAAATTTTTAGCGTTTACTAAAATGTAGTTAAAGACCAGGTTTCTGGTAGTAAATATTGGAACTAATTTGATTGACGTTATCTAATCCATCTGTTCAAAGTATTACCTGAATCAGTCATTTAGAGAGAGGAAGATCGTGAATGTGAATACTACTCAAAGGGTTTACGAGCACATTAACCTTGTGTCTACAAATGCCTACAACCGTTAATAAATGAATATGTAAAGCTGGAAAGCATAATTTAATTGAGTATACGAAGGGAAATATTATTTTTATACACAGTTTCTAAAAATAAAATTGAAAGGTAAATTGCCAGGTATTTACAAGGGTGTTGATATTTTTATAATTTAAAAAAGTATGTACTTTTTTGCTTTTAGAAATTAAAAAAATTATTATAAAAATAAAACATTTGGAAGGGGCGCCAAGATTGAGCAAAAGGGGCGCCAAATTGAGAAAAAGGGGCGCCAAATTGACCAAAGCTCCCCCCCCCCCCCCCCCCCCCCCCCCCGCAGATTTCAAGAAAGTGAATCTAAACGATCGAACATCAAAATCAACCAAGGAACAATGAAGCAGCCATAAAACCAGAAAAAAGGCAATCATTAATAAGTGAAATACTTCGAGTGTTACTTTGCTAATTTCTCTGTCTTCCTTCAGTTGTCCTACGGAAAGCATCTCCCGGACATAGGCCTACCATTCAATTCTTCGCCTACTAAAACTGTATCATGTTTCTCCACAAAGTCTATCTATGCGGCTGTCTATTCAACGCGTTTGTAAACATTCCGTTTTCTTTTCGTCTGCGCATAGAGCTCGAACTGTGTGTCATTTATCGAATTAACAGTTTAAACAATCAAGCATTATTGTACAATTTAATATAATTTATAATCTGTTTTTATATTTGACACTGTGTATTCATGCTGACAATTTCTAAACCTCATTCCTTTCGTAAGTAACTCCAATCAATTCGTAAGTAACTCCAATCAATTGTATTTTTAGTTGTACATATCGTACTTTATTAATCATTGCAATATTAAGTTTGATAATTGACGGAAAATCCACGCAGTCTTTCTTTTCCTTGATTATTGATACAAACAATCTGATGACCGCAAGTAAACTAATTAACTATTAGTTAGGTCTGACTCATCAACCTATCTTAATTATAAATTACCGCAGCCTATCTTCGAATTAGTGGCTCTATTAGGCTCTATAAGCTTGCCTCGATTAAGCTGCTACTATAAATTGCTGCCTATAACTTGGGCACTATAAAATGATGACCATATATCTTTAACCTAAAACTCGTTGTCCCTTTTAAGAAAAATTTTGTTATATGTTCCTTCTTTTTGGACTAATTTGTGTGTAGTTTACTTTCAGCCATGTTTACCTTTATCAGTCATAAATTATGAGTAAATAAATCTTCAGTAACTATTATCTTTACTCCCTTTTCTGAGTCTGAATAAAATCGTCTGGCATGAACAAGTCTGTCTTGACGTAAGAACTGACATAATTTTTAATTGAATTTGGACTTTCTATTTTAACTGTGACTTACAACTCTGACTGAGTTCCACTTTAAACTTTTACTTTGACCTTGACTTTGAATTTTGATTTAGAATTTGACTTTTGATTTAGAATTTGACTTTTGATAATTATAAATTTTTCTTTTGAATTGTGACGTACTATAATTTCTAGTTTTGAACTTTATTTCCAGTTTTGACTGATCAACTTTGAATACATAACTTTTATTTTGAATTAACTTTTTATTTATTTATTTATTTTTCAAGTTGAAAGTAAAAATCCTAAGCAATTAAAGGGCCCCCAGCCTTCTTTAGTTAGCTTTATAAGGCTAACTAACGAAAATATCACGACCTAACCTAACCAATCGTCAAGGGCGTACAGTTGACCTAACGATTGGTTAGATTAAGTCGTGATATTTTCGTTAGTTAGCCTTACAAGGCTAACTAACGAAGGCTGGGGGGCGCCTGATCTTCAGGTGATCCATTAAAATTAAAAATTTAAATTTGAATTCCTGAATCAAAAGTCGAAATCAAAATTTAAAAAAGTTTAAAAAAGTGACTCTCAAAAAGGAAGTCTGCACACCTGTGATAAAGAAGCTGATAAAGCGAAAAACAAATATCTTTCAATTTTCAAAAAATAGAGCAAAATTCCAAATAAAAATACTTTTATTAAAGTAAAACTCAGAATGATATATTTTAAAATTTATATAATTTACTCTTGAACACAAATAGGTACTGAAAAAACTCTTACAATCTGACCTATAAAGTTCATGTAAACTGGAAAAAAAAGGTCATTTTCGATTATAAGAATAATTTGTACGGTTGTTATGTTTAATAATCTTTAAGAAAAGCAAAAACAAGAATGGAAGATCAATTCTCTAATAAGTTTCACTTAGGAAAAGTCGTAACACCACTTCCCGTTGATCAGCGAAGTTAAGCGACATTGGGTCTGGGTAGTAGTTGGATGGGAAACCGTCCTCCGTGTCCAGTTTATGTAGCGACCCGTGGTTCGGATCCCACGTAAAGCTGTAGGTCCCTTACCTCGTATGACCTTAGATGTTACGAAGGAGGTTAAAGAATCTCAATCATTATTATTGGAGATTGGAATTCACTCCCTCTCCTACAAACGATGTAATGTCTCGGCATACGGAGTATTTGAAGTAAGGGGTTAGACCAGGGCTTCCCAACCTTGGGGTCGCGAAGATCATATTTGGGGTCGCGAACCTATCTGATAATTTTATTTTCAATTCTCTTCCTACGGCTGTCCGACAACACATTTATCAATCATGAATGTAATTGCATATAACAGCCGAAATCCGGCGGGCCCTTAATAAACGCTTTGCTTATGAAATATAATAACTTTTGGGGAGTTTGTCGAACTTCGACCAGTGTTTGGGGTCGTGAATTGCGCGAACATGATTTTCGAGGTCGCACATGATCAAGGTTTGGAATCCCTGGGTTAGACTGTAAGGATGTTTATTAGGGTAAGGTCCCTTCCCTTTCAATATCATCCCCATTTCAGTTTTCGTCCAAGAACGAGAAATATAAAAGTGGGAATCTGAAAGGAGGAAATTTTGAAATTGATCCATTCCCATTCACAGTGTATAAGATTTCCCACTTTCACAGTCAGACTTTTCATACAAAACATCCCTCGGGCCCGCAATTACGTCACTCTCTCTAAAACCTCTTCCAAAATCGGGAAGCTTTTCCCAAATTTAGAATTCTTAGTACGACCATTCCTACTCGTTTAGCGTGGAGGAGGGGAAATAAGACTAGCATTGAGTGGAAAATAATCGCACAATAAAATCGTGTAACGTTCGAACCCCGCGTAAGAATGCAAAGTATTTTCCGACTCTTGCTAACTAGAATAAAGTTAATTTATACTATTGCCAATTTTTAATCTTACAATTAAAAAAAAAAATGATTGATTATGTTAATTTTATGGCATTTCTCAGTTAAATTAAGAGGAATGGACAACTTGAATTCGTATAAACTGACAGAGTTTATGTGGAACACCGAATTAAGGTTACTTTATGGATGGAAGGATTTTGGGGGGAACTATAACTTACGCTTAAATTAATTAGGTGGAAATAGAACTATTTCATATTAAAAACACTAATATATATTCAGGGTTTTTGCACCATTATTGATAATAACAGATACAGAAAGTAAATTACACACACACAGACACACACACACACACACACACGCGCGCGCGCGTACGCACACACGCAGTTTGGCCTCCCTACAGAACCGGGACATTTTCACACACTCACATACTCAAATTCTATATCGCGACACACCCAATTTTGAAAACCTAATGACTCTAAATAAACCTAATTTAACCTTATGTAACCTAGCGTAGCCTAACTTTAATTGTATCTCCTAGTTTTCATGATAAAAGATAGCATTTATGAAGATAATTCACCGCCTCACAACAAATGTCAGGATACGCACATTCGTGTGTCGCGACAGGCTGTATGTGTGCCTTCACGATCGATTCCGTAGGGAAGACAAGAACACACACACACACACACACAAATATATATATATAACCACCCGGGAATCGAACCCAGGATCTTCCGATTACCGATTTTTTAATTTGTTTCGTTCTCTCTCTCTCATCTTGCGCGGAAAATCTCCTATACAAGCGTCGTTCTTTACGTTAATTATACTGCGTGTTTGCAGTTAAATGTATATATATATATATATATATATATATATATATATATATATATATATATATATATATATATATATTATATCTTCCGTCTTTTACTGATAATAATTCATATATATTATATCAATGCATATGAGCGTTTCAGAAGAAACAATTTTAATGTGATCTGTTTACCATATAAAGCAATAAACTATATTCTGTTCAACCTCTGAGCTATAATTTCCTAATAAATTCAGACAAAATATACGAAATCGGAACTGATTTTGCGAGATAAAAAACTGTATGCAAATAACATAACAATTTATTTTATTTAAACAGCAATCAGTGGAAAAACCTTTATTGTATTGAACGGCAAAGTTTCCATTTTTTTTTTGCACAAAGGAGGGGGCAAGGGCGAATGCCCAGAAAAATGCTCACCCCCACCCCATTGCCTATAGAGGAAGAAGAGAGCTAAACTCAAGGTCCAAGGTTTTTGAGATGCATGGACACTGTGCGTTTGAAAGATTGAAGGCCATAAACAGGAGGAAAGATGGATTGAGGAAGATTGTTTCAGAGTTGACCCGTTGAGTAGGTGAGAGATTGAAAATACCGATGAACCCTTGCATTAGAGAGTTGGGCAGAAAAGGAAGTGAAGAGTGGAATCATCGGCATAGGAGTGGATAGGACAGGAAGTGCGACTTAATAGATGATTGACAAATAAAAGGAAAATAGTGGGTGACAGAACGGAACCCTGAGGAACACCACTATTAATAGTTTTAGGAGAAGAACAGTGGTCATCTACAGTATAACCGGAACTATAGATTGGCCAGAAAGGAAATTAGAGATGAAGGCGCAGAAAAGAGGATAGAAACCGAACTTCCAGCAGGAAGGAAAACTACCACATGAAAGATAAAGACGAAAGAGTTTGTCTAGACGAGGTGTCAGCACAGAAGCACAGTTCTTGAGAATGACAGGAGGGAAACCATCAGAACCGTACGCCTTCCTAGAGTTCAGCCCAGATAGGGTAGAAAAAAAATCTTTGGAAGAGATTCTAATTTCAGATATAATTAAGTCAGACGGAGGAGGAGAAAGAGGAACGGCACCGGAGTCATCCAGGGTTGAGTTGGAGGCGAAAGTGTGAGCGAAGTATTCAGCTTTATCAGGAGACGAGACGGCAACTGAGCCGTCGGAATGGAAAAGAGGAGGGAAAGAAGAAGTAAAGTTGTTGGAGAGGTTCTTGGCTAGGTACCAGAAAGAGCGAGAAGAATTAGAATTGGATAAGTTTTCACATTTTTGTCTGATGAAAGAATTTTTGGCGAGTCGAAGAACAGGTTTTTCTGGGCAGAAATATAAGCTAAGTGAGAGTCAGGGGTTGGATAGCGACGGTACCTTCTAAAAGCCTTCTCTCTGTTGCGGATAGCATTAAAACAAAGTTAAACCAAGTTTTTTTTGCATTAATAGTAGGAATAGAATATGCAATGTACGCCTCCATGCCCGAGAGAATCACCTCCGTGATGCGCTCAGCGCACTCGGAGAGGCCCCGGCCACGGAAGCAGTAAGCATTCTATGGAAAATCAGAGAAGTACTGCCTAAGGGCCTCCCAATCAGCGGCGCCAAATTGTCAAAGTCGTCTCCTCTTGGGAGGATCCAAAGGCCGAATTGGAGCGATAGGACAGGAAACAGATATATGAATGTAGTCGGAGGAGCCGAACAGAGAAAAAAGTTTGGCAAAGTAAGAAGAAGGATGAGTAACGAGAAATAAGTCCAGAATTTTGGGCGGTCCATGGCGACCGGGAATACGAGTAGGGTGCTGTACAATCTGCTCTAGGTCATTCAGTATAGAGAAATTGTAAGCTAGTTCATCAGGGATGTCAGTGAAATGTGAGGAAACCCAAAGGTGGTAGTGAACATTGACATCTCCTAAAACGGAGATTTCAGCAAATAGAGAGTGAGATAGAATGTATTCCACTTTAGAAGTGAGGTAGTCAAAGAGTTTTGGATTGTCAGTAGAATTAGGAGAAAGGTAGACAGCGCAGATGTATATAGTTCGAGAGTGGCATGTAAGCCGTAGCCAGAGAGTGTAGAATTCAGAAAATTCAAGTTCGGGAATGCAAGAGCAAATTAGTCGTTGCGTACATATACGCACCATCCACATTTGGAATGAGGTTGAGTACAGTATAGAGAAAGTAAGAGGCTACATAAAAGGGGCTGCTGTCAGTCGTCTCAGATACCTGAGTTTCAGTGAAAAAGAGAATTTAGAGGAGAGATGGTGTTCAACAGACTGAAAACTTGAGGAAAGGCCACGAATGTTGTAGAAGTTTATGAAAAGTGAATCAGGCAGAGACCCAGAATATTTCGAACGGGCAGTAGCAGAACCAATCCCGCTGCCCGGTCTGCGTTCCCGGTATCGACAGCGTGGGAGCCAGAAGTGGCGACATTTATGGTCCCCTCGCCAGATGACTCCGAGGTTCTTGAGGTCGATGACATTTTGTTGGTTTTTTAATCTTGAAAAGATCGTGTAGCATCTAAGATGCGTGTATGTGCAGTGAGGAATAGTGAGAGAAATATGTGTTTGAGAGGATGCTGGACTGCTCACAGGATAGATGAGACACGGAAAGAGATCAGCTAAGGAGGACAGTGACAGGAGAAATGGGAGTTCCAGTACTCCCTGTCACTCCCTATATGCTTCTTAATCATTTCTAATACTTTTTTTTTGTTATATATATAGCAAGAAAGATACAAGTTTATTTCTATTTTATTAAAATAAGTATTTGGGATGTCAGGAAGAAAGGAAATTGTTCTTTTAAAGTTTGAAATGAAAACATTTTTTGTTAATTTATTCGTGAAAACATTTGAAAAACCAAGTTTATTCATTAAAGGGTTCTTCCGAACCAAGTGGATTTACTCCTTCCTTTACCTGAGAAATCCGCAAGAACCATCAACACCTCAAAAAAGAAAAAGATATTTCCAAATATTTTTGATAGATACTAAAATAGATAAAAAATAACCCGAATTATATTTAAAAACCAATTATTAGTAATATTTTTAGTTAGACCTTAGTGACGTTATACTAAATCAGAGATAGTAGTATTTTTTTATACCTTTATTATTATTATTATTATTATTATTATTATATATAGTATATATATATATATATATATACATACGAAAAACAATAAAAAAAACCCGTCCAAACTCACCTTTTCTAATTAAGAAATCCAATTAATTTCATTAAGCTTCGTTCAGACTACTTTTTTTTTTTAAGACTTTCATAAAGTTGTTAGAGAAATCTCATTTATCAACGCTTGGGATTAGGGATTAAGTAAATAGAGGAAGGGATTAGAATGTATATTCTTTTATTATTCTAATTAAGCCTCTTTTCATTTATAAAAATCTTCATAGATTCATAATTAATTTTTCTTGAGGGGGCAAACTATCGTGTCTCAAATAATCAAAGGAAAAGTGTTACCTGTATCTCTTTCTTTAATGTCTTATAGGGCCTAACGCCCTCCCCCCCCCTGTAACGCTAAATTGATTGGGGTTTATGGACCCCACTGCTCCCGTCAAATGAACCTATCTCGAGTGACTCATTATAGTAATAATAATAATAATAATAATCAGAGGGCCAGAAAGTGGCACAGTGCTCAAGCCAACGAACGCCTACGTTATCTCCTGGATTATTATTACTAGCGTCACTGGGAGTCGAGCCCCCGACCTCAGTGTGCAAAACTCTGTGCCAAAAATCTAAATA
Source organism: Bathynomus jamesi (assembly GCA_023014485.1). Lineage (NCBI taxonomy): Eukaryota > Metazoa > Arthropoda > Malacostraca > Isopoda > Cirolanidae > Bathynomus > Bathynomus jamesi. The sequence continues at coordinate 363,691 of JAJOZX010000613.1, read as the reverse complement.
AAAATTCACTCTACCTTACCTTCGAGTAAATATATCTTTTGTCATTTTTATATTTTTTAAAATACTATCAGTTAAAAACGTCCTGTCTTTAAACTTCATGTTTCTTACTAGTATTTATCTGCAAAAAACAAAGGTGCGAGTGTATAGTCAGTGTATTCCGACTTTTGGAATTGACGGTACATTTTCTGAGGCTTCAAAAAGTCACTGTTATTAGTTTACAAAAATGTTTTATTATTCATTTATATTTATTCAAAATATAAGCGTTTATACACGAAAGGTTTGAGATTGCAGACGCTCTGATTAATAATGTTTGGGGTTATTTCACGTCCTTTATAACATCTAAGGTCATTTTACGGAGAGGACCTACAGCTTTAGTGGGGCCCGAATCATCTACGGGTCGCTACATCATCTGAACGCGGAAGACAGTCCCCATCCAATTACTAAACTTATACCCATCAGATCGACAAGACCATAATATGGACACTCTAAAAAACTAACTTAACCCACCTTAACCTAACCTACCCTAATTTAATCTGGCCCAATTATCAATAGAATGTCAAGTCGATCAGATGTCGTAATCCCAACTGTGATGCACTTAATAAAATGGATAACGTAGATAAAGTATTGCATAGGAACCTTTACCCATTTTATCGATACTCTGATAAACTAACCTAACCTAGCCTCACTTTATCTAACCCAAACTGTCACGTCGAGAAAATAATATTAGCTCGCATACATACTGTAGAAGTCTTGTTAACCCATTTTTGGAGATGAATGCTAAGTGTCTTGTATACAGTATTTTCAGAACAGTGTTTTATAAAAACACACACACACACACACACACACACACAGAAAGGTTTGAGGGTTTCATATATGTCCTGCATATTTAATTTATAGCATAACTTTCTCAATGAATGGAGTTTTCTCTTGTTAGTTTATAATTTAAATGCATAACTGTAACTCTTTTGTAAGAATATCAGAAAACTCTGTATAAAATACATTATTCATTTTAGAAGTATTTTTTTAAGTATGATTTTTAAAAATAAAAGTTTATGCAAAATTTGAATAAAACAATACATTTACTAATCAAATATATACGTTAGTTAGTATGGGCCTGTTTTACAAAGCAGTCAGCTAAATCAGTATGACTTCGCGTATACTATTTTCTTGATTTTTAATATTATAGGAACGTTTATTTGAATATTATAGTCATTATTTATGACAATAGTAACAGTAATTGGGGTTCCTTGACGCCCCTTCGTAACATCTAAGGTCACATTACGGGAGAGATCTATAATTTTTTACGGGATCCAAACCATTATTCCAAGTAAGATCCATAGAAGCACTTTGAATGCTGACATCTGAAGTCCGAGCTTAGACCCGGACCCAGGACTTTCAAATTAATTTTACAACTGGATTGCCCTAGCGGGTTCATCATTTTCAGTTAAAATTATAAGTAAACGAGAAGGCAGGCAAGATAGTATCTGTGGGTACAAAATCCCCTAAAAAATTAGGTGCTCACATTTTTCGAAGGGCAGTCGTATATTCAGGATAACTACTGTATACGGCGCTCAGCTCATTCCAGCCAAGGGGTCTCCTCTAGGAGACTGTCACACTGGCACGCTGCATAATCCTCAAGGAACTAACCAACTGGCAGGAATAATTCATTAAGAATTCACTGACTACAATTGTAAAATCACTGAATACAATAACGAACTGGTATTACAATTACAATTGTGGCCAAAAGTTTGGGATCAAACAAAATTTTTAAAAATTACATTTTTATTACGGATTTAATAGGGATTGTTTTGATTCTGTTGGGCATCGATATGATAAGGTTTTTGGCACACATCCAAAGCTATTTCCGACTGCTAAACTGTTTTTATAACAGAAAAAGAGCTTCATGGGGTCCTGGTTTCTTTTCAGAGACTATCACCTTCAGAAGTTTCCACGGGTCTTCGATGTTTTGAAATTAGTCTTCAGCACTTATTATTATTTTCATTATTACGAGGACAAAAATTATTCCTGTAATAAATTACCTCATATTTTCACGCATTTTAGCACGGGGCCAGCACCCGAAGCTCAGTGGGTAATGCCTTTCGCCTACGAGCGAAGTGAAGCCAACTGAAGTCGAGGCTTCGACTCCCGATGGTTGTTAATAATAATCGAGCAGGAATCAGATCAATAGGCCGTTCAGTCGGTCTGAGTGCTGCGCCAATTTTTGGTCCTCTTTATTGATCATTTTACCACGCGTTTCACTTTATAAGGCAATGTCCATTTCGTAACGGGTGTCATTTACTAACTTTAAAGTATGTTAAATGCAAAAACTGTGATGCAAAAAACCGGATATACTGTATTACAGAAAGTGTCAGTGATTCTAAACATTTGGCCACAACTACAGTATGTTTGCAGTTAAGCACACCCCTTTAGCTTTCATTAGTCGTAACATTTAGATCAGTGAGGGTAAGCGACGTTGGGTTTATTCAGTAGTTGGATGGAGGACCGTCCTCCGCATTCGGATGATGTACCGACCCGTAGATAATAATAATAATAATAATCAGTCAGAAAGACCAGAAACTGGTACAGCGCTCAGGCCAACTAATGCGGCCTATCGCTCTAATTCCTGGATTATTGTTACAGCATCATCGGTACTCGAACCCACGACCTCAGTGCGAAACGGTGTTACCCACTAAGCAAAGGATGCTGGCGGCGAACCGAAGATAATTCGGATACCACGTAAACCGTAGGGCACCGCTCGCCCATCCCCTACTCCCATCACGTGACATTTGCCGTTACGAAGAAACTTAAAAATCTCCAAATATTATTATTATTATTATTATTATTATATTATTAATTTTCATTATAGAACAAAATGATTTAACAAAACTACGACACCAGAAATCAGCAATTTTATTACAATTAAAAACAATTTCAATAAACATTTATTTAAAAAAAAACCTTCAAAACGGAGTATATGGAATAACAAAACGTCATAAATTCTTTCGCATTAGCGCCCGCTGTTTTTCCTCTCAAAAACACGAAACAGAGAAAGAATAGCAGTAAAAAAAAACGTTGTTTTTATTTTTAAAATGTCAACTCTTTTATCCACTTTCAAAATAAGTAAAAAAGCGAGAAAAAGCGCAAGAAGAAGCGGAAGAAACAGAAGAAGAAGCAGAAGAAGCAGAAGAAAAAGGTATAATCTTACATTCCATTGCCCTTCTATTAAGTCTTTTTGGAATGTACCATCTAGGATCAGTGAGGCATGAGATGAGGGAGTTCAACTGGTCTTAGAAAAAGCTTCTTCCGGCTCGCTGCGGGGACGGACAACAGGAGGGATGCTAGTGGACGCGGAGGGGCTTTGTCTTTGTCATGTATGGCGGAGGGAGTCGTAGAAGGAGTTGGGAAAAGGGAGGGAGGGAGTTTATGTAATCGTCTCTAACCATTTTCGTTCAGAGCAAGATGTAAAGATGTAAATATTTAAAAACATGGCAATGAGCTTGTAAAATAGAATATATGTGTGTGTGTATATATATGTATATATTAATGGTGGACCGGATATCCGCATCCGCATCATTTTTAACATCCGCATCCGCACGCACTTCTGACTGCGGATGTTATGCGGATATTACCTCTAATAAATTATGCAATTTACAATTAAATTAGCTTATAAAGTAGCTTATAAGGCCCAGTCATGCACATTTCATGTAAAGTATTAATTCTTAATGAACAAACAAATATATAAACCTGAAAATATAAATACGTGGTAACACAGAAAATTGAATGAAACTTGTTTCATTGAATTTTCTGTGCCTGAAACTCTTGAGAAAGTTATTATTTTTATCATAATGAAAACATTAATATTAATTTTAATTCTTATGCATTGCCTGCCATAATAGTAATATTATGTCATATATTCATAATTCTATATTATATTGATAGATTAACTAAATATCCCATCCGCATCCGCGGATATTGAAATAAAAAATCTGCATCCGCGTCCGCAGATATTGAAAAACTGACATCCGGTCCACCACTAATATATTATATATATATATATATATATATATATATATATATATATATATATATATATATATATACTACCAAATGTATTGCTACAAGCTTCTCTCTGTCAGTACTCCAATGTTTCAGATACAATTTGCTTTGTAGAGGGCAGCACTTTGGTCCAAAGGTATGGTGAACTAGTCTGCTATCTGCTACAGTCAGTATTCATAAATATAGCACGTGGATTTTAGCTGACCAAATTTGAAATGTGGCATGACAGCTGGATGTCATATGAGAGGTGTAACTGTTTACAGAATTGAGGAGGCTTTAAAATTACCCAGTTCAAATGTGGGAAATATACAATATTACTAGTGATGTACCGATTCCAAAATGTAACCGATGCCGATTCTTTGCTTATATTTTAAAAAATCATTTCCTTTCATAACTTTTACTAATCTAACGTGAAACTTTCAATTTTCATATTTTTACATTTCAAATTTGTTTAAATGCTTTTCCTTAGCTCATTCCACAATATACAGCACCAAAATTTGCTATTCATATACCGGAGCTAAAATGATGTTAATTAGTTTTATTACTCAGTAAAATGATAAAATAATTTTATTTTAGTTTCATAAATGGAATCCCAATATTTAAAGTAATTGGTTTTCCTTAATTTGAGGGTATTTTCTTTCTTCAATAATGTCAACAACAACAAAATTTTTCATTAAAATTTCAAGTCCTTGGTGCTCAATTTGAATAAAAAATAAATGGATATATAATTTGGGTTTATAAAATTATTAAAATACTTAAAATAAAGTCAACATAATAAGATGGTTTAATATATAAATTATAAAGTACAACTTAATATAGAATTATTATTAATATTGAGTAGGAGATTACAATAGTTTATAATATTTAGAGATTAACTAGTTAGAGAAAATGTAAAGGATCATGTCAAGAATAGCGAACCCAATTTTACCATGTCAAGAATAGCGAACCCAAAAATTCCCTTGTCAAGAATAGCGAACCCAAAAGTTCCCATGTCAAGAATAGCGAACCCAAAAGTTCCCATGTCAAGAATAGCAAACCCAATATAAATATCATGTAAAGGAAAAAGTTAAACATATGTAATCTTCACTTTATTGATGAAAGAATAAATAAAACAATTTACTGAAATGAAAATGAACCGTATACTAATTTATTAAAAAGGAAATTGAGTGGCAATTGCGTTACGGAAATTAATTAACCTGTTTACTTTATTTCTTTCCATCCACATGAACTGTTGTAAATAACCTGGAAGAAATTCGCGTTTGCATCCTCGCATGTTGTTAATTTTAGCCTTATGTCTTCCCCAATACGATTCAATATGTTGTGTATGAACGCCTGTCTGTGGATTAACGAAGTGCAAAGAGTGGTTGACGGTTCTGTGCTGGTAATTTGGATTATTGGCCAGATTTCTGTAGGCTCGCCATTTATCACTATATAATTGATCCATCTCTCACCACTTTTTCGATTATTGCCAAAAGTGTTTCTTGGTCTCTGTGTTCAACTATTCCATATACCCAACTGCTGGTGAATAACTAGTATCTACTAGGCCAAACACCCAAACTTGACTTCTAGGGCCTCGCCCTCGATGGTGTTTTGGTTTATAGGAAAAACACGATTCATCAATTTGAACAATTACCCCAGGTCCGCCAAGTTGTATAGGATTAAGCTCAAAATGTCTTGTACACACCTCTCTGAAAAAGTTGTAGAAATCCACTATGGTCTGACGAGACTTATTTACAATTCGAGAAGTTTCCTGTTCACTCATTTCATTGCACCAACAATATATGACATGTATCCACTGCTGAAGTTTAACTTTTGAATTAGCAAAAAATGAATCTTTTCTTATTGATAAATTTCGTTTGTATTTACAACAAGCTTTCACTTGGCACTTCCACACATAACCGTCTAGAGAGGCACTGCACTTTGTCCAATTCATCAATATAGAACACGATTCACATTTTAACTCGCGTCGAATAAGTGAATTTTGCTTCATCCAGTTAATCACTGGTAAAGTTTCTTCCCCAAGTAATGGCTGCACAGCTTCTGTAAATGTAGATCTATCCATTTTGAAGGGTAAGGAATTAATGATTTAAGAATTGTTTGGGTTCTTCCACATAAGCTAACGTAGTCTCTATTGAGATTGGTAGTCCTATTATTGTAAAAATACTTATTTTATTTATTTGCATTTATAAATTTGTTTATATAATAAATATTAAAATATTACAATTTCTCTTATGTTACAACTAGCCTAAGACCCGCCCTTCGTGCGGGTCGCGGGAGCAAAAATTAACCAAACTATCACGACTTAACCTAACCAATTGTCAAGGGCGTACAATTAACCTAAAAAATAAATAAAAAAACAATAAATTTTTTTTTATTTATTTATTTTTATATATTAAGAGAAGAGGATTCTTTATACTGTACGGCATTGACGATTGGTTAGGTTAAGTCGTGCTAGTTTGGTTAAATAAAAAAAGACTAATATAAAAGCATTTAATACGTCCTTAACTAATTACTTAAAATTGGGAAACATAAACCTACCGTCTGAAATTATGAAAACGTCCTTGAGGACTTCCCATGTCAAGAATAGCGAACCCAATTTTACCATGTCAAGAATAGCGAACCCAAAAATTCCCTTGTCAAGAATAGCGAACCCTGCAGGTGTTGGGTTCGCTATTCTTGACATGATCCAATGTAAATTTATGGACAACTTCACTTATTAAGCTTTCCTTTCCTTGTTCGTGAATGTAAAATAATTTTATGTAATTATGGAACAATCTTGACCTTCGTCATAATGAACAATTCGGGCGGAAGCAAAACCAAGGTTAACCAAGATTACAAAAATGTAGAACTGTGGAACATGTTAGTGTGGAGCGCAAACCAGAAAGGTAAAAAATTATGACAACCTAGTTACTGAGCCACGAAACTAGCGAATTTATTATATTTTAATATGATTGCGCATGCGTGCCATAAATTAAAGGCTAATAGTTAAATATAACAATTGGATATCACAGGTATTGTTAATTGCATGCTCATATGACAAAGGGGTCTTACTTAATGTGGAATCCGAGCCATGAGTCACTACGTCACTTAAACGCGGAGGACGCCATCCATCTATTGAATATACCAAGACTTACAATTACACTTGGACTTACAATAACCTATACAATTTTAGAATATAGTTCATATATACAGTCTCGGAGATTATTCTTACGAAACTACCTGCGCTTATAGTCAAAATATGTATAAACATTTTTAAAATGACAGTGAATCAGGCATTTTTGTTATGTAATTTCAAAGTATAAAATTTATTTTTATAACATTGTGTATTTAATGTATAGTTTGTTAGTTAAGAAATATTCTTAAAAATTACAATATTGTAATTCTGCAACTGCTCCGGTGGCTATTTTTGCAACCAATCATAGAAGCTGGAGGTTGATGACGTAATGACTCAACTGTAAGTTAAAAATTGATCCAGTGGAAGTCATATTCAAAACATTCGGAGTTAATTAAAGTTTGCTTATTGTAAATAATTGTAAATAAATACAATATGCCTTTAAAGTGTGTTGCCATACTCTGTACCAATGTAGAAACGAAGAGATGTAAAAAAATCGTAGAAAAATACCCAAAACGAATCATTGAAGTCATTCAAGCAAAAGATGGACACACAAAGGGTGCTGCTGTAGTATGCGGTCTACCTACGATTGGTTAGGTTTAATCATGATATTTTCGTTAAAACTAACGAAAATATCATGACTAAACCAACCAATCGTCAAAGGCGATTGACAATGGGATGTAAACAAACAATTAGTAAACAAGATAAGAAGCTATAATTAAAAGGTAGACCGCCGAATCGTAGGTAGACCGCATACTACAGTAGCACCCACACAAAGTGCTAAATAATTTTGCGAGTTAATGTACGAAAACTTTGGCATCTTAACTTTTTCATTTTCCTTAAATTTTTTTATGTTTTACATTATATGTTGGAGTTGAACTAAATTTTTTTTATACGTTAAAATTTTCCAAACGAACGGTAAACTAATCATAACTCTCCTATGCATGGTACAAAAAATAATGACGAATACAACTGAAATATTTCTCTGTACGAATACTTATGAGCGCCACTGTATATATATATATATATACATACACACACTGTGGTAATCATTTATTTATTGAGGTTGCTTAACCTCCTTCGCAACATCTAAGGTCATATGACGGAGGGGACCTACAGCCGTACGTGGGATCTGAACCACGGGTCGCTACATAATCTGGGAGCGGAGGATGGTCTCCCATCCAACTACTACTACCCAGACCCAATGTCGCTTAACTTCGCTGATCTCCGGGATCATAAAAAAAGAGAATTAATGGCTACTAACATAATGCGGAATCTGTATCCGTGACCTTTTAGTTTATTTTAAATGGATATATATTTAAATTATTAAATATTATTAAATGTTAATTGTCATAAAAACGTCACTAATTTATTATTATTATTATTATTAGTAGTAGTAGTAGTAGCAGCAGTAATAGTATTGCTTCGTCGTGGTCGTGTCGCAACCCCGCTTCCCTTGAATCAGCGAAGTTGAGATATTGGGTTCGGAATTACAACATCTGATCAACTTGACATTCTGTCGACAAGTATACTGTGGGTTAGATTAAGGTGGGTTAGGTCAGGTTAGGTTAAATTAGTTTTTCAGAGCGTCGATGTTATGGTCTTGTCGATCCGATGGGACTGGATGGATGACCGTTCTCTGCGTTCAGATGATATAGCGACCCGTTATTCGGTTGCCACGTAAAGCTGTAGGTCCCTTCCGTCATGTGATCTTTGAATTTGGTTAAAACAATCTTCCAAACATTATTATTATTATTATTATTTTAGGTTTTGTGCGAGGCGAATATTTGTAATGTCTGATGTTGTTTCATTCGCTTTGAATCGAAAACGCAATTTAGTTGGTTGGTTTTCTGCGCAAAGAGAAAATATAGTTAGTAGTTAGTTGGTTGGTCTCCTCTACGCGAGAGGAAATTCGTTCTTCTAATGAGCTTTAGTGTTGCTTATTTTCAGAGTTGGTTTATGGACTCGCATAAGACGTTTAATTAACTTTTATGAGAATCTTTCTTTCTCCAGAAGGATTCTTGCACTTTTTTAAATTTCTTTTTGTAGGTCAAATGTTCGTACAAGAAACCATTTCATAACGAACTTCTCAAACGATTATATTAGGCTTTGAATGAGGGTTAGTTCTCTCTATCTCTCTCTAGCTTCTGTCTTGGGCTAGCCTCGAGTGGATTTTTGGGTCTTTGTTAGCCTGCAACGTCTTCTATAACTTGCGCTTCCTTTTGCTTCTTTTTCTTCCTTTTCGACTTTTACTTTTTGTATTCTTCGCTCTCTCTTTCAAGGCATAACTTACATAATATTTTTCTAATTCAGTTATTAATGTATATTCTTTGTATATGTTCTAAAAGCGCTCTTATCCCTTCTCCGTTATCAATCACGCATTAGTGTCTTCTCCGATTGACGAAATAAATACAAATAAAAGAGGTTAGTTCACCCCCCCTGCCGCCTCCCAAGTACTTTTTTTCCCCGTGTATTTTTAAAGCCCGAAGTTAAGAAATGAGGATCGTTTTATTTGCGGAAAGAGTAGGAGGAACTACTTCGAGAAAAGGAACGTGAAAGAAAAGATTTAGGGGAACTCATTAAAGTGAAGATACAAATGGAAACAAATTCAAAGGAGTGAAATAAATGAATTTTAAAGAAAAAGCAAATCGGAATAAAAGTGTAGAGACGCGTGGAAAAGGCGTAAGTAAAAAAAGAGACCTTATAAGGTGTTCGTTGTATTCAGAATATAATATCTGATGAGAAAAAAAAAATTTGAACACAGCGGAGTCTAATACTGTACTATAATATTTAAAATGAGCATATCAGTTATAGTAAAATAGTAAATTTAAATTGCGTATATACCACTTATACCACTTATTTACCACTTTGTTGAAATTTTGGACTTTTCATCAATAGTGTTTTAATCAGAGAGCGGTAGTAGTTCCTGAAAACTATTCAGATGTTTTTATACTTGCCTAATATTTCCCTGCAACTTCTAATATATTTTTTTATATGATGTTTATGCGGAGTGACTGATGTTTACGTTTTGTTATTTTAAGAATTTGTTCGTCTATCAATTCTTCTATGAATTTATCAGTTTATCACGAGTATTTTCATTCTTTTATAAATTTCTCGTGTATGACGTCATACTGTAATACCTTCATATTATATAAAAATACACTTTTTTGTTTGTTTGTTTGTTTGCTTAACTGAATCACCTTCAGCGCTGAAAGATTACGTGTCACACTTGATAACTGACCAGTGATCAACCTAATTTTAACGAATAATAAAAATATGTACAATGTAAGATAATGTGAAAGCCAAACCGGTAATTAAATAATTAAATGAACTCTTTGGCAGTGTTGTTTGTCTTTAGTAATGAGTTTGGAACGGAATTTATTCATTCATACGATAAAGACTTTCGTGATACAGTTTGGGATAGGACATATGCTACCATAGAGAAAAGAAAACGGAGTTGAGGCACCAATCAGAGTGTAAGACAGCTAACAGCTTTTATTTGGTTTTAGTGTACATGAAACGTGTCCCAGAGACGTTAAGTGAAAATCATCCAGTATTGCTTTGTGGTTTTGTGATTATCTTGTGCTTTTAATAAGTGTTTTAAGTGTAATGGGAAATATAAGAAACTTTTTATCCTAGTCTTTCTTTTAAGCGCACTTACGTATGGTACGTTAGTACGTACATATTTCGACCTAATTTAAGAACAAAAGTAGGCCTAAACTTATCTTAGGACCTTAGTCTTTTTCTTAAAATTTGATAACTAGGAAAACTGAACTAGGAAAACTAGGATAACTAGGAAACTTAAAATCGATTATCACAGGCCTGCGATGGTTTTGTTGTCCGAACTTTGTAAGTTGTAGAGCAATTTTTGCACGCTGATTCCGAAAATAATATTCATTTTTCGCCATCACGTACAGACTTTTCACAAAATGTCATATTACATATGTAAGTAATTTTCATTAAATTTTGATTAAAAACTAGTGCCTATAAATGCTCATAAATGCTTGGTTTCACCAAGACATCAAAGAAATGGAGAAGAGGTATCAGGGAAGGTGGGCCATCAGCATGATGGCTGATTACTGCTGGATGTTGAAACGGGATACTCCAGAATTATTACATAAAAGAAAAGGAACAGTGCGTGCATTCGAGACTAAAAGGTATAGATCTCACAAGAAAACTCGGGACAAATAAAGGTGAATATGTAATTGACGTTAATAGTTTTCTTTCTTTTTAAAGTTGTTGTTGTTGTTGTTTAGCCGATCAGCCCACCCTGATCGAGCAAGCCGGCGGCACGCAGGTAACCGATCGCCCTCTTCGGAGTGGACCAGAGGTTCAGCGCACTAGTGATGTTGTGTTGTGTTCGTTGTTGTGCTAGAGCGGTACAGTCTGTCATAATGTGTTCAATTGTTTGTGGTGTGTCCTGGCACAGGTGGCAGGTGTCGTCTATGTAGTTGTCTAGTCTGTGTTTATATGTCCGTAAGTTGGGGTGATGTCCACATTTAAAGTTGTTTGTATTTGTAATTAGTATAACAAAGCGAAATAGGTACCTAATGTAAATTGAAATAAATAATATTTTTATGTTGTTGTTTTTCCCTTCCAGTTTGCAGAAAATCCTTGCGTAATAGAAAAAAATGGACACCTTATTCGAAATCAGCGTAGTTGAATTATATAAAATCAGTTATTAGTAAGAAAACAACTCTTACAAAGTTCTCATTCGCAGGCCTGTGAATTATCGGCTAAGATGTCAAATCATCTAAATCTTAATTTTATCGTTTACTGTTTAGGCTTGAATTCTTATCATTTCACTTAGCCTAAAATCGGTAAGATATTTTGCCTAACTTACGGCCTAGGCGAGATTTATCTCAGAATATAATTGCATAATCCTAGATTAGTCTAAGGCTAAGCTGTAGCCTACAGTGCGTACTGGTATACCAAAGACTTTATAACAAGATACGAAACTGACCATAATTTCCTTATTTATCGTGTGAGCTCGTCAAATGAATATTAAGTACTCACCACCTAGCGCATGAAGTAAGCTTAAATGCTTTATTTGAGTAAATATTAAATTATGTTGTAATTAATATTAAAACAATTTAAGTTGATAACATTTTCCCAAATAATTTAGTTTTCCTACCAAACACTAGAGCAGAGCTTTCCAAACTTTTCACGTTGGCGACACACTATTTAAGCATAAAAATTTTCACGACACTAATTAATTTTTGTTATCAAATATCAGATAATTTTTCAGTAGGTGGTTTATCTTGTAGCCGATTTTGTTGATACAAAAATCAAAATTTTCAAAATACAAAAAAATTGAAAATAATCAACTAAATTTGGCGACACACCTGGGAGGTATTGGCGACACACTAATGTGTCGCGACACACAGTTTGGAAAGCTCTGCACTAGAGGGCAGCAGTGTAAAAAATTGCTAAAACAAAAATAAGATTCATGGTTCTTGATATAATAATATTTGAGTATACCAAAGACTGTGGATAGCCTAATCTTAATTTTATTTCACTTTCATCTTCTTCCTCATTTACATTTATTAACATTCACTCATATTTACACGAAACTCGCATCCACTGTTAGATCTATGATCAAGGTTATAGTCATCTACAGGGAATATAACATTTTCGACGACAAAAACATTATATTGACTAGAACAGTGGTGCGAACTTTTTTTTTGCTGGCGGATTATTTTTGTTACTTTTGATTTAAAAAAAAAAACGAAATTAGGTCACAATAATTTATTTACTTATTATTTTTAGTGAAAAACTTGTTGGGTTTTAGTTGCTAATGTTTTGATCCGAGATTTATATTTAGTTGTCTTTAGTCTCACACACGCAGCACTCATATCTGTGCCAAGGCGATTCCTAGTGGTGGATTTGACGAAATTCATGGAGGAAAACAACTGTTCACACGAATAAGATGAACCAAACATTGTTAGCAGAGCTAATGCTAGCTTTTTCATTGATGCAAAAGAATTTGGTAGAGTTCCTCTCTGCAAGAATAAGATTATCTATTCTTTCTATTGATTGTTGTTCTCTGGTTACATCCAAAATTGACGACTCCAATTCCTTTTCTCGTAACTTCATATTAAGATCAATAAATTTAATCTTCCATACTGCACTTTCTTGGAAGTCAACTAATTCTATTTCTAAATTACCAAATGTCATGCCAATGAAAAGCTGATAACTGAAGATCTTTAAAGTGAATAGTATGGGGCAATTGGATGAATTGTAAGTTGTCATACATACACACACACACACGTTTTTAAACGTATACTATACGTTTAAAAACGTTTCAATGTGTATCAACTGTTTATTTCGGTGGGAGAATAAAATAATTTTAAAACCGTAAGGCAGAAAATATTAAAAATTAGTCATATTTTATTTAAATAAGAGCTCGTGGGCCATTAAAAATTGCCTCGTGGGTCAGTACTTGACCCGCGGGTCAGTGATTCGCCATCACTGGACTAGAAGATATATTTTTGGAAAGTGGCGTCGAGAAAGAAATTCCTAACCAGTAGAACAGTAAAATTCAAATAAAGTCTAAAAATTGTCTTTGTAAATGAAGGTTAAGTATAGTTAGTTTAGATTAGATTATACCCGGTTAAGTTACGCTAAGTTGGGTTAGATTATATTAGGTCTAATGTCTTTTGGTGGCGTCAAAACACTTTTGACAAAGTATGCCTCGACGTGGCAAGAGTTTGGTGCGTTTGGTCAAAATTATAGTCTTTCAAAGCGTCCCAGCGATCTGTAGTCGATTCAAATTCGACACTCATTTTTAGCCTCATAACCATTCTCAAACATTCATTTTATTATAATTTACGCATTCACAATATTATTTATATTCAAATTCAGTCCCACATTAAGCCACTCAAACTTATTCTTCCACTCATATATGTATATATATATGTGTGGGAAAAACTGTGGCCACCTTTTTCACCGGGCCAACAAAACCACAATTCCAAGGATAATTAAATGAAACGGAAATCATATTAAACTCTTTATATTGGCCTTAAAATGGAGGGTAGCTTATTTAAATCGGATGAGTAGTTTTTTTTACAACAGTTTATTAATGAAATTTCAAATATGTGGTGGACGCACAGACCTCAGACCTCACCACTCAACCACGACATTACTCACTAACCTCACGCAGCACATCATGGATGGCATCAACTCCAGACGACCAGCTCAACGTACACTATTAGCAACAATAGACATTAGTAAAGCATTTGATGCTATCCCACGCTTCCCTCTCATAAACAAAATACTCAACACAAACATGCACAATCACACTAAAACGTGGCTGAGCAACTATCTTTCAGGAAGATACTCACATGTCACATTTAATGGCAAGTCATCCAAAAACAAGCTTTTTCTGAACGGGGTCCCTCAAGGCTCTGTTCTCTCACCAACACTGTTCAACTTATACATGCATGACATTCCAACACCCCATAGATAACAAGCTTACCTTATCATCATATGCAGATGACATCACTCTAACATCCACCCACAACATCGACACCGCTACAAATAACCTACAAACATACATAAACAGTATACAAGACTGGCTCACACGCAATAGACTCAAAGTAGCGCCCACAAAATCAACCATCACCTTGCTTACAAACAACACAAAAGAACACCAGATAAATCCACAGCTTACACTAAACAACACCAACATTCTACACACTCACACGACCAAAATACTTGGGGTCACATACAACACATCATTATCTTTTGCAAACCACATTCGGGACATTAAAAACAAATGTACGTCAAGACTTAACACGCTTAGGGTACTAACAGGCACAAACTTTGGACACCAGCAGGAAACATCACTCATATACAAACAATATATTCGCTCAGTTATGGACTATGCTAGCCCATGCTGGGCACCCATTATCTCAAACACACACAAACACCTTACAGACAATACAAAACAACGCACTTCGTATCATTACAGGATGCACTCAAACAACACCAACAGAACACCTGCACACAGAAACAAAAATACTGAAAGTTAGGGAACATTTAGACATAAGGGGAACACAATTCATGGCAGCAGCGACAACTAACCCACAACACCCTTGCCACTACATGTACAATCACGCACCGACACCTCGCACCATTAAGGTAACACCAGAGAGACATTATAACCAAATACTCCATTCCATACCACGCCCCACAGACATCACACAGTACAGAAAACACATACACACACACCTAACCCACAAAGCACTGACACGACTCGGTCTGAATGCGGTCCAAGGAGCAAAGCCGCCACCCATTGACAGGTCAGAAACCAGCCTAAGCAGATTGGATCGAGTTAACTTAGCACGATTCCGATGTGGACATCACCCCAACTTACAGACATATAAACAGACTAGACAACTCCACAAACGACACCTGCCACCTGTGCCAGGACACACCACAAACAATTGAACACATTATGACAGACTGTACCGCTCTAGCACAACAACGAACACAACACAACATCACTAGTGCGCTGAACCTCTGGTCCACTCCGGAGAGGGTGATCGGTTACCTGCGTGCCGTCGCGTCGGCTTGCTCGATCAGGGTGGGCTGATCGGCTAACCAACAACAACGCACAATGTTTAAGTGTAGAAGGAATGTGATCTTATGAATTTGTTATATCTATCGGCAAAGGCACCGTCGGTAGCTCAGTGAGTAACACCGTTTCCACTATAAGAGAAGCGAAGACACTGAGGTCGGGGGTTCGCCTCCTGATAATGCTGGTAATAATAATGTATGAGTTAGAGCAATACGCCGCATTAGTTGGCCTGAACGCTATGCCAGTTCCTGCCCCTCTTCGATAATTAATATTATTATTAGTAATAGTATTATCTACCGAGAAAATAATGCATTGAATGATTAGATGTGATTCTTATTCTCAAATGAGAATTACTGATATAATCTTGTGATATACTTTTCTTCCACACGTACACACGAATGATATACATGTATACGTTCTTAATGTACACAGTTCACTCAGTGTAAAAAGAAAATATTTGTTGATGATTATTGTCTTTAAATCACAGAGAATTATTTCTCTTGTTAAACGCACTTCGTTCACAGTAATTTAACTTGTTTGTTTCAGACATTCAACAGACTTGTCACTTTCATTGATAATTTGCTAAATTTTTTCATTTTCATTTGCAGGTTTAAGGGTTTTATGCAATATTTTTAGTCGTTATATAAGGATTTTGTGTGTGTGTGTATATATATATATATATATATATATATTATATATATATATATATATATATATGGGATGAATTTCACAATAAAACACGTGAAATGTGGGTTTGCGGCATATATATATATATATAATATATACACACACGAGTATGTATGTATTACGTATATGTATCAATTACAAACACAGTTAGGTAGACCAGCCATAAGTGGATCCTAGGGTTTTTGTTGGTCTGAAACATTATATATATATATATATATATATATATATATATATATATATATATATATATATATATATATATATAGTGGGCCTAGTATTAGCCGAGTGAGGTGATGCTGATTAATTTACTGCTAATGATTAATTGATGGAATGATGGATTGTTAATGACAGGCTGGGTCAACAATTTATGATGTCCTACGGAATCACCGGTTTGAAGGTGGCTAATGGAGTAGGCCTACTATAATTACTTCTGAGTGATACGAATTGATTCGAGGTCACCAGCTTAGATTACACCCAAGCAAATATAGGTTGTAAAAATCACTTGTTGCTTTTTGTGTTTAATTAAGAAAATAAATTAGTTATATAGCTTAATTGTTAAGTAATACACTCATTTATGGTAGGCTAATGGTATGCAAAAATGGAACATGAAATAAATGATACAGCCTAATGATAATGGAAATTATGCACGTACGTTTTGGTACACTGAATGGATTACGTAATACACTGATTTAGGTAGGCTAGAGTTACGCATAAATGGAACATAGAATAAATGATGCAGCCTAATGATAATAGAAATTATGCACGTACGTTTTGGTACACTGAATGGATCACGTAATACACTGACTTAGGTAGGCTAGAGTTACGCAAACATGAAACATAAACAAGATGCTGCAGCCTAATAATGATTGGAAGAAATGTACGTGAATTGGTACACTGTAAGTGGATTAAGCCTTCATTTAGGTAGGCTAATCAGAGGCGTACCAATACTTTTTGCCGCTCGGGGCGAAAATCCCCCCCCCCCCCCGCAACAATTTTCAATTTTAAAAACAATTCCTTTACAAAAATACACTTTAAACAAAACTTTTATTGGAAGAAAAACTTAAATAAAGCAACTTCAATTTTAACAATACTACATAATGTACCGTACATAATATACTACATAATTTTAACAATAACTATATAATGTATAATGCCTAGTTAAATTTTCGGACTTTCATAACAGAAAATTCATGAATGATTTTTTCTATGTCCATTGTCTCTGCAACTTCGCGTTCAATTGAAATAATCGCCAAATTGCTCAGTCTAGATTGACTTATAGTTGACCTGAGGTAAGTTTTTATAAGTTTCAGTTTCGAGAAACTTCGTTCGCAAGTCGCAACTCGCCACGGACATGCATGTAGTTAGACAGATCCGGAGGGCAATTGTTATATGAGGCAAAGATTCCACTAGATCCCATTTAACGATCCACTGAAGTAGTTTTAACATATCCCAGTTCTTTGGATCATCGTCGACGCTTATGCTTTCGAAACTGAGCAAATGTCTGCGCAAACGCTTTATTTCTTCCAGTAGACTTCCTGGATTAATGTCATTGTAGATGGAAGAAAAATTATTGACCTTGGTATTAATTTCTTCATCTTTGGACTGATTCAAAAGGTACGAAGGAGACAGAAATTCAAAGCGATCATTCATGTTTTTAAGACAAACTGTGCGTTTTTCAATTTCTGCGCATACTGCGCCCGCCTGACACTAATTTGCCGCCCCTCCCTTGATACGCCACTGAGGCTAATGATATGCAAACGTGAAACATAAACAAGATGCTGCAGCCTAATAATGATTGGAAGAAATGCAATGACAGTGGTTATATGATTAACAATTATATATAACGGCATTTATTACTATGCTAACGAATGATTGATGCTTAGCAGATGAGAAAATGGTTATACTGCTTAATTGTTAATATAGAGATAGGCTAATGAGTTGTGCACAAAGGGTGATACATAATTACGGTATTAGAATGATACTTCGATTAAGGATAGGCTTACTGCGTGTTTTAACGAGAGTCAGCTAGAACGCTTATGGAACACTTTGGGTATAGCCTACGATTCTGCGGTACATGTAGGCTTCACGAGACTTGCTTAGAAAAGATGCACTGAGCTTACCGAGATGTCGAATACTTCTGGGGATGAAGTGTTGCTTGGAGGTTGACCTATTATTGTAGGCTTGAGGTGTCGTTGACCGTCCGTTGTTTCGTGAAAGCGGTAGCGGGCCTACTGGAGTCTCGTCGACGGCCGATTTTCGTAAAGTGGTGGAGGATTAACAGAGATGAAATGACGGGATTGTAGCTTCGTAGAAAATTCACGTACCGTATCCTCCTTGAGGATGTTTCTTGTAGTGTGTTGAACTTTTCCGGTGCCCTCAAGGATGATTGAAAACCGGTCGAGATGACGTGAAGAAACCAATGGGACGCTGACGTGAAGAAACCAATGGGACGCCTACGGCAGCAGTGTGGTTTATTGCAGGACAAATTTATAGCCTACTTCAAGTGATGCTTCGTTTCTTGAATGAAATATGTTGAAGTGGGCCTTGATCTGGTGCCGGCTAAAGTTGATGCAGGGAAACTGCGTGTAGAGTAGACTTACGAAGTGGACGCACAAGAGGAGTGAGAATGAATGCCAGTAAACTGCGCCTTAAATACCTTCGGGACACTCGAACTTCGCGGCACTCTGAGACGCGTCCCCAAGCGTCCGTTATTGTTTTTTTTATTCCATGAAACCACGTGTGTCTTTCGTTTCCATGTGATTCTAAGATGTTTGAGAATGACGGGGAAAAGAATTCCTATGGCTGTTTCTCTCTCTCTCTCTCTCTCTCTATTATATATATATATAATATATTAGTGATGGATCGAGTGGTCGGTTTTTCACAACCGCGGTTGCGGTTGTGTTTGCGGTTGTCGAATTTTTTCCAACCGCGGTTGCGGTTGCGGTTATCATATACTAGGAAAAATGCGTAATTATTAACTGGATTTAGCCACTCTAGTGCGATTTAGCCACACTTGGTACATAATATATACTAAATAGTATTTATTTAGTAAATACCTTATGTTGAACACAAGTTTTGCAATACACCGCTACCGCTATTTGTGTGTTGCAAAACTTGTGTTCAACATAAGGTATTTACTAAATAAATACTATTTAAATGAAGTATATTCTAAACTTATATAGCTATTATGAAAGAATAGGTCAAATTAATTAAAACCATATTTTGCACTAAGTGTGTTACCAGGATGAGGGACGAGGACCCATCGCACTGTTCATCCCACCTACCACTTTCCCCAGCCTCCACCCATTGGAAAGTTATGGATTATTATTCATTTGAAAAACTGATGTCAAACTTAATGACAGGCAGTGTGAATTTCAAGAATAATATTTTTGCTGCATTTTCACCTTTCAAGCGGCAACGCCTCTCATCGTACAACGTTCCCGCTCCACGCATAAGGAGACCCATCATTTTCTTTTTAAAAAAATAAATATTTCTAATTAACCTAAAATTAAAATTAACTAAGCTTTTACAACCGCAACCGCACTTATGGAACGGCGGTTGCGGTTACGGTTGCGGTTATTCGATCCATCACTAATATATATATATATATATATATATATTATTATCAGGTCATCCCATAAGTAATGTCGTTTTTTTGCATTGCTAAACTCGCGTCGTGTTTGCACATGTTTCTCTGTATATTTTGTGGAAAACTCGAATTTTTATGTGTTTAGACGTTACTTCTCACTCTAAGTGAAGTTTCATCGTGTTAATAATTAATCTTCGTTTATTTCACCCTTACGGATAAGATGAGGTGTCAGAGGAACACACCAGGCATATAATGCTTTATGAGTTTAGAAAAGGAAATAACGCGACTGTAGCCGCAAAAAATATTCAGGATATTTATAGGGAGGAAGCTTTAAATGTAAGGAAATGTCAAAGATGGTTCCAGAAGTTTAGGTCTGGTGGCTATAGCTTAACTGATGAAGCGCGCTCGGGCCAACATGTTGAGTTCAATGATGACCTTCTGATAGCTACACTTGAAGAAAATCCTGCTGTAACTGTTGAAGAACTTGCCCAGCGACTAAATTCAACCGGTTCCGCAGTTCATCGCCACCCGCAACGACTGGGAAAAGTGTCGAAACTTGGGAAGTGGGTTCCCCATACGTTGTCACCAGACAACCGTAGAGATCGCGTGAACATTTGCTCTTCATTGCATTCTCGGCAACTTCAAGCACCGTTTCTGAATCGACTCATTACTGGGGATGAAAATTGGGTGCTTCATCACAATGTTAAGCGTCATTGGCAGTGGGTTAGTGCTGGGGAATCTGCTACACCACAGCCAAGAGGACACCTGCACCCCAGGAAGGTTTTGCTGTGCGTTTAGTGGGATATTCAAGGAGTGGTTTATTTTGAAGTGTTGCAGCCCAATCAAACCATTACAGCCGAAGTCTACTGTCAGCAACTTCAAAGACGGAGCGTTGCATTGCAAACAAAACGTCCTTCTTTGGCCAATCGCAAGAGTGGTGTGTTTCAACAGGACAGCGCGCATCCTCATACTGCTCAAATCACCACTGCCAAAACTGGACAGCTTGGTTGGGAAAAAATTCCACATCTTCCGTATTCACCAAACCTTGCACCATCAGATTACCACCTATTCAGAAGTCTTCAAAACTACCCTGACGGGAAAGAACTTGAAAGTTTCGAGGCTATCAATATTGCCCTCTCCGAGTTTTTTGCTTTTAAACCGAAGGGATTTTATCAATATGGAATTGAAATGCTTGTAGAGAGGTGGCAGAGAGTCATAGAAAGTGAAGGAAAATATAAAATTTATTAAAATTTATTTTGATGCAGTTTTATTTTCATTTGGAAATAACGATAAAAAAACGACATTACTTATGGGATGACCTGATATATATATATATATATACAAACTCAGAATGGTTCCCTGAGAACATTATATGTTAAACACAGACCGTGCATGGAACAAGGAACTCTTCTGGGAAAATTAAATCCACTATAGTCCGGATAAGTAATGGTAAATGACAAATACCATAGTTTTTTCTTTTTCATGATTTTAGCCCGACGTGGGCAACGGGTCTCTCGCAAAGAGATCCCATAAATATAGCTTCCCTCACCAGCTATCTGCAAAGCAGACAGGATCCAGCTTTGGGACATGGATCTAGGGTTTAAAGCAAGCCTAGATCCCTACATTCAGAACCTCTATATAAGTAAAAGACTCGTTGCATTCACGTCGTGTTGAATAAATCAAAGAAAAAGAGGGTAACTATTGTATTTTTAGCCAAAAAAACCAAAACTTAAACCTCAACCGGGACATTGAGCGTCCACTTTTCAAGGCACGAAACACGTCCGTTTAGTATACACAAACTCAGAATGGTTCCCTGAGAACATTATATGTTAAACACAGACCGTGCATGGAACAAGGAACTCTTCTGGGAAAATTAAATCCCAGAAGAGTTCCTTGTTCCATGCACGGTCTGTGTTTAACATATAATGTTCTCAGGGAACCATTCTGAGTTTGTGTATACTAAACGGACGTGTTTCGTGCCTTGAAAAGTGGACGCTCAATGTCCCGGTTGAGGTTTAAGTTTTGGTTTTTTTTGGCTAAAAATACAATAGTTACCCTCTTTTTCTTTGATTTATTCAACACGACGTGAATGCAACGAGTCTTTTACTTATATAGAGGTTCTGAATGTAGGGATCTAGGCTTGCTTTAAACCCTAGATCCATGTCCCAAAGCTGGATCCTGTCTGCTTTGCAGATAGCTGGTGAGGGAAGCTATATTTATGGGATCTCTTTGCGAGAGACCCGTTGCCCACGTCGGGCTAAAATCATGAAAAAGAAAAAACTATGGTATTTGTCATTTACCATTACTTATCCGGACTATAGTGGATTTAATTTTCCCAGAAGAGTTCCTTGTTCCATGCACGGTCTGTGTTTAACATATAATGTTCTCAGGGAACCATTCTGAGTTTGTGTATACTAAACGGACGTGTTTCGTGCCTTGAAAAGTGGACGCTCAATGTCCCGGTTGAGGTTTAAGTTTTGGTTTTTTTGGCTAAAAATACAATAGTTACCCTCTTTTTCTTTGATTTATTCAACACGACGTGAATGCAACGAGTCTTTTACTTATATAGAGGTTCTGAATGTAGGGATCTAGGCTTGCTTTAAACCCTAGATCCATGTCCCAAAGCTGGATCCTGTCTGCTTTGCAGATAGCTGGTGAGGGAAGCTATATTTATGGGATCTCTTTGCGAGAGACCCGTTGCCCACGTCGGGCTAAAATCATGAAAAAGAAAAAACTATGGTATTTGTCATTTACCATTTACTTATCCGGACTATAGTGGATTTAATTTTCCCAGAAGAGTTCCTTGTTCCATGCACGGTCTGTGTTTAACATATATATATATATATATATATATATATATATATATATAATATTTAGGAGAAATCCAATGACAAGGAGGAATGTAAATGCCATGAAAAGTCTTCTTTAATGCGCAACGTTTCGAGCAATACGCTCATCATCAGGCTAGATAATAACAATATGAAATTAGAATCAATAAATAAATGTGAACAAGACAAATAATTTCTATAAAACCTATTCAGTAAAAGCAAATTTTAAAAAGACTAAAAGAAGAGGGTTAAATTCAAAGTTATAAAAATTTACATATAAAATTAACAAGAAATTTAAAAAGCTATTTTTAAATTACATATAGTAAATTTGAAATTAGTACACTGGAATAATTAACACTAATACAATGGAATAATTAACACTACGAACCTTTCAATGCTGGTTCCGAGGCACGAGTAATTTAAAACAAAACAAAACAGGAAACAAACTATGAGTTGGGCGGTTGGGGAGTTATAAGTTGGGGAGGGGGGATTATAAAAAATGGGGGAGGGGAGTTAGGGGAGGGGGGATTATAAAAACATTTAGAGGGACAGCTGAGGAATCCACGTTTAGAGAAGAGGTCAATGTTTTAATATAAAGAGATTCCAAAATTCTAAGTGAGTTAGGACAGAATTACAACCGAGAATTTTAAAATTATCTAAAGTGACATCAGTTTTGCATTTAATACTGTGTTCCCGAATACTAGAGGCTTCTTTTTTATTTAAAATTTTACCTGTTCGGCAACTTATTCCCATATGCGAATAAAATCTAGCCCTGAGGGAGCGCACGGTGCTGCCAATGTAAGTACCAAGGAGACACCTTGGGCAGGTAAATAAATATACAACACCGCTACGCAACGAATCAGGAGTTCGATCCTTCGCTGAGAAAAAGCTACCTAAAGACATTTTGTTAATAAATATAATGCGAAAATCAGTATGATAAAAAATTTTTCTTAACAACTTTGTAAATTTAAGTTTAAATTCTTTATTCATGGGACCCATTTCAGGTACCAAGAAATATTTTATATCTTTAGGCACCCCAATATAACTTATACAATGGAAACTGAGAAAAATGGCTCCCTTCCCTTTTTAGATCTTTTAATTTCGAAAAAAGGTGATTCTATTACTACATCAGTTTACAGGAAACCCACTTTTACTGGTTTGGGCATGAATTTCTTTAGTTTTACTGATTTTAACTATAAGATGTCGTGTATTAAAACTCTCTTGTTCAGAGGATATAATTTGACCTCTAGTTTTACCTTACTAAACGATGAATTTAATAATTTAAGATCATATTTTACCAATAATAGTTTTCCTGTTCAATATGTAGATAAACTAATAAGATCTTTCTTAAATAATGTTTATAGCCCTCAACTTTCCTGTATTTCAGTGCCTAAAGATATAAAATATTTCTGGTACCTGAAATGGGTCCCATGAATAAAGAATTTAAACTTAAATTTACAAAGTTGTTAAGAAAATTTTTTTTCATACTGATTTTCGCATTATATTTATTAACAAAATGTCTTTAGGTAGCTTTTTCTCAGCGAAGGATCGAACTCCTGATTCGTTGCGTAGCGGTGTTGTATATTTATTTACCTGCCCAAGGTGTCTCCTTGGTACTTATATTGGCAGCACCGTGCGCTCCCTCAGGGCTAGATTTTATTCGCATATGGGAATAAGTTGCCGAACAGGTAAAATTTTAAATAAAAAAGAAGCCTCCAGTATTCGGGAACATAGTATAAATGTAAAACTGATGTCACTTTAGATAATTTTAAAATTCTCGGTTGTAATTCTTGTCCTAACTCACTTAGAATTTTGGAATCTCTTTATATTAAAACATTGACCCCTTCTCTAAACGTGGATTCCTCAGCTGTCCCTCTAAATTTTTTATAATCCCCCCTCCCCAACTCCCCTCCCCCCCCCCCAATTTTTATAAAATCCCCCCACCCCAACATAAAACACACCAACCCCCCAACCCATAGCTTTGTTTCCTGTTTTGTTTTGTTTTAAATTACTCGTGCCTCGGAACCAGCATTGAAAGGTTCGTAGTGTTAATTATTCCATTGTATTAGTGTTAATTATTCCAGTGTACTAATTTCAAATTTACTATATGTAATTTAAAAATAGCTTTTTAAATTTCTTGTAATTTTATATGTAAATTTTTATAACTTTGAATTTAACCCTCTTCTTTTAGTCTTTTTAAAATTTGCTTTTAATGAATAGGTTTTATAGAAATTATTTTGTCTTGTTCACATTTATTTATTGATTCTAATTTCATATTGTTATTATCTAGCCTGATGATGAGCGTATTGCTCGAAACGTTGCGCATTAAAGAAGACTTTTCATGGCATTTACATTCCTCCTTGTCATTGGATTTCTCCTAAATATTAAATTGAAGCTTTGTAGAAGCAAACCGCATGACTATATATACTCAAGGTATGGACAAGATGGCCTTAGGGCTTATCGCCATGTTTGGAAGACTTCACGAAAGCTTCTCAAGTCAAAACTCGATTGTTATTTTCTTGAAATGTGTCGTACCTGCAGGGTTTTCCCGAAATTCGTTTACTTCAAACTTTATCGTGACAATCTATATGACTCTGAATTTTATCAATCTTCCCTGGAATATTTATTAAATAATGAAATTAATTATAAAATCAAAATTTCAGACTCGCATAATAAGTCGCTTGAGCATCATATAATACCTTAAAAATACCCTTTCGTTGTTGGATTATTTATTAATAATTTCTCTTGTACAACGTGAACTTGAAAAGTTTCATTCTACCATTTCTGAAACTCATGAACGTAAGTTAAAGGCCCTGGGCCTGAATTCACCTAATTTTTTCAATTCTGATAAAGTAATTTCGAATTTTTCTAGTTACACCCCTCCCTCGGGAAAAGTTTTTACTCTCACTTGGCTTGCAATTTAAGCTTCCGTTATTTCAAATATATAAGCCTTCGTTTTTTCTTTACTTTGAAAATTTTTTAATGGCTTGAAAAATGTTCCCCATGTCGGTGATTTCAATAATTTTAAATGTCAGTTTGCTAATTTAACTCATGAATTTTTTCACAAACTTAGAAACCTTAAATTTAAATCTTTCATATTTAAGAAGAGTGACTTGCAGGTTATTAAGAATTTGGCAAAGAACCAGGAGATTGTTGTGACTAGACCGGACAAGGGCAACGGAGTTGTTATTTTGAATAAATCTGATTACATAAATAAAACTAATGAAATCCTAAGTGATGTTAGCAAATTCAAACAAATTCTTGAACCCGTCAATAAAGTCATTTTAAGGTTGGAAGACCAAGTTAATAGATTTTTGTCACGATTAAAGTCTTTAAAGATAATAAAAAAATACTTACTCTCAGTTGTTCGTATCTGGTTCTGATCTTGCTCAATTATACTGTTTGCCTAAAATCCATAAAGTTGGAACACCTCTCCGTCCTATTTTAGCTTCGTATAACTTACCTACCTTTCAATTGGCAAAATTTGTTGTTGGTCTCCTGTCACCTTTTGCGAAAAATGCTTATACTATAAATAACTCTTATGAATTTCAAAAAGATCTTCTTAGTGAATTTCGATTCAAAAAAGTTTTTTGTCAGTTTTGATGTAAAGTCGCTTTTCACGAATGTACCTGTATCAGAAACTATTGCCATTATTTTAGATAGGGTTTTTAGCTCTGATGATAGTTTTCATGGTTTTTCATGGTCTTATTTTAAGGAACTTTTAGAATTGGTTTTTAAGCAATGTTATTTTACTTTCAATAATAAGGTTTACCAACAAATTGATGGTGTTGGGATGGGATCACCCGTCGGACCTTTATCAGCTGATTTTTTTATGACTCATTTAGAAAGTGTAATTTTTAGACAATCTCCCACCCATTGTAAACCAATTTTCTATCGACGCTTCGTTGATGACTCGATAGCTGTTTTTGATAATGCTGTACAAGCGCAACAATTTTTTAACTTCTTAAATTCTCTGCACCCCAATATAACTTATACAATGGAAACTGAGAAAAATGGCTCCCTTCCCTTTTTAGATCTTTTAATTTCGAAAAAAGGTGATTCTATTACTACATCAGTTTACAGGAAACCCACTTTTACTGGTTTGGGCATGAATTTCTTTAGTTTTACTGATTTTAACTATAAGATGTCGTGTATTAAAACTCTCTTGTTCAGAGGATATAATTTGACCTCTAGTTTTACCTTACTAACGATGAATTTAATAATTTAAGATCATATTTTACCAATAATAGTTTTCCTGTTCAATATGTAGATAAACTAATAAGATCTTTCTTAAATAATGTTTATAGCCCTCAACTTTCCTGTATTTCAGTGCCTAAAGATATAAAATATTTCCTGGTACCTGAAATGGGTCCCATGAATAAAGAATTTAAACTTAAATTTACAAAGTTGTTAAGAAAATTTTTTTATCATACTGATTTTCGCATTATATTTATTAACAAAATGTCTTTAGGTAGCTTTTTCTCAGCGAAGGATCGAACTCCTGATTCGTTGCGTAGCGGTGTTGTATATTTATTTACCTGCCCAAGGTGTCTCCTTGGTACTTGGCAGCACCGTGCGCTCCCTCAGGGCTAGATTTTATTCGCATATGGGAATAAGTTGCCGAACAGGTAAAATTTTAAATAAAAAAGAAGCCTCCAGTATTCGGGAACATAGTATAAATGTAAAACTGATGTCACTTTAGATAATTTTAAAATTCTCGGTTGTAATTCTTGTCCTAACTCACTTAGAATTTTGGAATCTCTTTATATTAAAACATTGACCCCTTCTCTAAACGTGGATTCCTCAGCTGTCCCTCTAAATTTTTTATAATCCCCCCTCCCCAACTCCCCTCCCCCCTCCCCAATTTTTTATAATCCCCCCTCCCAACTTATAACTCCCCAACCGCCCAACTCATAGTTTGTTTCCTGTTTTGTTTTGTTTTAAATTACTCGTGCCTCGGAACCAGCATTGAAAGGTTCGTAGTGAATTATTCCATTGTATTAGTGTTAATTATTCCAGTGTACTAATTTCAAATTTACTATATGTAATTTAAAAATAGCTTTTTAAATTTCTTGTGAATTTTATATGTAAATTTTTATAACTTTGAATTTGACCCTCTTCTTTTAGTCTTTTAAAATTTGCTTTTACTGAATAGGTTTTATAGAAATTATTTTGTCTTGTTCACATTTATTTATTGATTCTAATTTCATATTGTTATTATCTAGCCTGATGATGAGCGTATTGCTCGAAACGTTGCGCATTAAAGAAGACTTTCATGGCATTTACATTCCTCCTTGTCATTGGATTTCTCCTAAATATTAAATTGAAGCTTTGTAGAAGCAACCCGCATGATAATATATATATATATATATAATATATATACATATATATATAACACAGAAAACGAGACATTGCGAACATTGAAGCTATACAAAGGACTTTTACATCTAAGATAGAGGAAACGGAAGGTGAAGACTACTGGTCTCGACTAAGTCATTGAAACTCTCCTCTCTCGAAGAAGGCGCGAGCGGTACACAATAATATACATATGGAAATACTTGAGGGCTCTGTCCCTAACCTTAGAAATGAAATAGAAACAAACTGGAATGAGAGAAGAGGCAGATTTTGTACGGTCCCAGCTGCGGTGGGACAAGGGGCCATGAAAACGAGGGTGGAAAATGCCCTCAGAATACGAGGCCCAAAGCTTTTCAATGTCCTACCAAAGAAGTGAGGAATCTCCAGCACACCGACCTGAATAACTTCAAGAATCAGCTGGGCAGATTCCTGTGCAAAGTCCCTGACCAACCATGCGTGCTGGCTACGAGGGCAGGAGGAGATTAGACAGCAATTCTCTCCCTCACCAAATCCTTCAAATGAGGCGGGATGCTGCAGAGGGGTCAACCACAGGTCGATCCTGAACCGTCGTTCGAAAATCCACACAAAGTAGCACAAAAGTAAGTATATATATATATATATATATATACTGTATATATATAATTATATGATACACACAGACCGTGCATGGAACAAGGAACTCTTCTGGGATAATTAATCCACTATAGTCCCGAATAAGTAATGGTAAATGACAAATACCATAGTTTTTCTTTTCATGATGCATTGAGGTTCTAAATGTAGTGGGGCTAGGCTGCTTTAAACCCTAGATGCATGTCCCAAAGCTGGATCCTGTCTGCTTTGCAGATAGCTGATGAGGGAAGCTATATTTATGGGACCTCTTTGCGAGAGACCCGTTGCCCACGTTGGGCTCGCATCATGAAAAAGAAAAACTATGGTATTTGTCATTTACCATTACTTATTCGGACTATAGTGGATTTAATTATCCCAGAAGAGTTCCATGTTCCATGCACGGTCTGTGTGTATCATAAAAAACTCAGGGAACCATTCTGAGTTCATTCCCATCATGAAACGGACATGTTATGTGCCTTGAAAGTGGACGCTCAATTCTGCCAGTTGAGGTTTAAGTTTTGGTTTTGGCTAAAAATCTAATAGTTAGTAACTATTATATTTAAAGCAGCCTAGCCCCACTACATTTAGAACCTCAATATAAGTAAAAGACTCGTTGCATTCACGTCGGATTGAATAAATCAAAGAAAAAGGGGTAACTATTAGTTACCTCTTTTTCTTTGATTTATTCAATCCGATGTGAATGCAACGAGTCTTTTACTTATATTGAGGTTCTAAATGTAGTGGGGCTAGGCTGCTTTAAACCCTAGATCCATGTCCCAAAGCTGGATCCTGTCTGCTTTGCAGATAGCTGGTGAGGGAAGCTATATTTATGGGACCTCTTTGCGAGAGACCCGTTGCCCACGTTGGGCTTGCATCATGAAAAAGAAGAAACTATGGTATTTGTCATTTACCATTACTTATTCGGACTATAGTGGATTTAATTATCCCAGAAGAGTTCCTTGTTTCCATGCACGGTCTGTGTGTATCATAAAAAACTCAGGGAACCATTCTGAGTTCATTCCCATCATGAAACGGACATGTTATGTGCCTTGAAAAGTGGACGCTCAATTCTGCCAGTTGAGGTTCAAGTTTTCGTTTTGGCTAAAAATATAATAGTTACCCCTTCTTCTTTGATTTATTCAATCCGACGTGAATGCAACGAGTCTTTTACTTATATTGAGGTTCTAATGTAGTGGGCTAGGCTGCTTTAAACCCTAGATCCATGTCCCAAAGCTGGATCCTGTCTGCTTTGCAGATAGCTGGTGAGGGAAGCTATATTTATGGGACCTCTTTGCGAGAGACCCGTTGCCCACGTTGGGCTTGCATCATGAAAAGAAAAACTATGGTATTTGTCATTTACCATTACTTATTCGGACTATAGTGGATTTAATTATCCCAGAAGAGTTCCTTGTTCCATGTACTGTCTGTGTGTATCATAAAAATCTCAGGGAACCATTCTGAGTTCATTCCCATATATAATTATATATATATATATAATGTATGGAGTGACAAGCTTGACCTTCGTCAGAATGAACAATTCGGAGGGAAGCAAAACCAAGGTAACCAAGGTTAAACGAGACGTTGCAAACATAGAAGTCATACGAAGAGAGTTATGCGTCTAAGATAGAGGAAACGAAAGATGAAGACTGTTAGCGGGTTTCGATTACAATCCCTAAAACTCTACTTTCTGGAAAGAATATACGAATGGTACACAATAACATACATATGGAAGATACTTGAAGGTTGTGTCCCTAAATTTGGCAGTACATTTTCATTTGTACTGCCCAAACAACTGAGGAACCTCCAGCACACCAACCTGAATAATTTCAAGAACTAGCTGGACAGATTCTTGTGCAAATTCTCCGACCAGCCATGCCTGGCTGCCTACTAGGGTAGGAGGTGATCGGAAACCAATTCCTCCTCCGCCAAATCCCGCAAATAAGGCGGGATGCCACAGAGGGGTCGATCTTGAACCGTCGTCTGAAGGTAAAGGTAGGTAATATATATATATATATATATATATATATAATATATATAATTTGTATTATGTTTTACATTCCTTAATAGTGGTCATTAATTAGTATAAATATTATAAGATGTCAATTAATGATCTCTGGTGTGTGTATATATATATATATATAGTGTGTGTGGTGTAAATTAATGTATTTAGAATCAGAAACAAAATAAAATTTGAGTAGATTTAAAAATTAACATCAATTATTATTATTATTATTATTATTATTACTACTACTACTATTATTAATGGTAATAATATATAAGGCCATTTTTTTATTGCTCTTCTTAGAAATTTTTGTTGCAGCGGAGCCTTTCATGTGAGTTTATTTGCCTTTTCAAAGGACGGGATTGGAGTCTTTTAATCCTTTGTTAAGTAAAGGTTAGAAGAGTCTTGAGGGAGTCCTAAAGAGTTTCAAGAAGGGTTTTAATAGGTCTGGAAGAAGACCGTAAAGAGAGCGCGGAAAGAACTGCCGTTATATTGAAAATTAACGGCAAATTAACGGAACAATTTGAATAACAACGTCGCTGACGTAAAAATAAAAAGAACTTTCCGAATCACAAAATTTGGAATGGGACAGACGTTCAATCGCTCCAATTTAGGCTTCCGAAATCTAAGGTTATAAATTATATTCCCTTGTCATTTATTAAGCAATTATAATATACATAAAAACTGTATTTGAAAAGGTTTTGCCACCAAGATTTCGTAATGGTTAATATAATACTGTCTCCTGAGCAGAAATAGGACTGAACGAAGCATATATATAATACGATAATGGTAATGATAATGATAAATCCCATAAAAAAGTACAGTATTCATGAAGGTAGTAAATACAGTATATATCAATTAAACAAAAAATTAAAAAATTTGGATTAAAAATTAAATAAAAATTATGCACGTAATGAAACGAGTAATATTAAAAATTAATAATCAAAACTACCCAAGGTTAATACTAGAAAATTAAAATAAAAAAGGGACAAGTAATGAAAACGCCAATGTTGGTGATAAGTGGAGCTATATGACAAACACTTTCATACCGAAAAAAGTCCATAGTCTAGACCAGGGGTCACCAACCTGGGCGGTAGCGCCCACTAGTGGGCTCACATTAAAGGTAATTAAACATTTATTTCATTATTTATTTTATCGATTATGTTGATTTATTCTTTTTGATCTAAGGTGGGCGATAAGCTTTTTTAATTTTCAAAAAATCGTAAAAGGGCGGTGAACAAAAAAAGGTTGGTGACCCCTGGTCTAGACACTGATGAATAGCTTGGACAACTGGATTGTCTGAGTTTTTAATTCTTCGCATTATTAGACTGTATTGAGAACGTTTTATTACCTCAGCGAAATTCGAGACGTTGTGGTTAGCGAACATTTGTGAAGCTTAGCATCTCGGAGGTAGCAGTCTGAAAGAGCCGTTATCAAGCATTTATCGTTCCGCAAGAACCTTTTTCATAATTAACCCATAGATATTATGCTCCCATAGATATTAGTGCAGAGAATACGAAAAAGACTGTCTTTAGCTTCGCATGTACAGAATCTGAAGTTCCTTATAATCATGCTCGCTTTACCACAGTAACTTCGATATCATTTTCTTATGTCTGAGTCGTCGTCACTTAACTAGCTGGTGATAATTTGATCTAGATACTTAAATTCTTGTGCTTGCTCTATTGATTCCTCTCATTTTGAAAATAATATAAGCTGTTTGGCTTCAGCTTTTTGAGTGGAATTGTATAACTTTAGGTTTAGTGACATTGAAAGTAACGTCATGGCTCTGTGATTACAAGGACGTAGCCAAGGGGAGCGACGGAGGCGGTCGCTCCTCTCCCCACCTCTTGGAAAGTCCAAGAAAAAACTCTGCGGTAATTACAACCAAAGTTCACCGCCAAACTATAACATTTAACAATTTGGTATCTATATATAATGGAATATGAAAACATGAAAATATAGGATATATTTAATATAATATATGAAAACTATAGAATCAATACCTGATTTAAAATTTCAGAAAATACAAGTAATTACATCATAATATAGCTTAGATTGCACCAATGTGACTGTCCTGTCCAAACTTTTGTTGGAAAGGGTACATATTTCATGTGAATGGCTGTATAGTGACTGTTCAAAAATGGCAGTTGTACTGACATTTTCAGACAGTTTTTACACAAAATAAGCTTAAAATGCGCTGGCTTACAGGGCTCCGCCCCGGACCCCGCTGAAAAAACTTCCAGCTCTTCCCCAGACCCCTAACTGTATGGGCTCACCCGATTCACCACGGAACCTGACGAACGTAGCTCAAGTTCGCCCTCCCCCCTTGGGACATTCCTGACTACATCCCTGTCTGTGAATATAATTCGCAAATTTTTAGATGATGTTTCAGACCTTTAGCTGAAGGGTTTATTAATTTAATACCATATCATCAGCATAGACCAAGTTACCTATCCTCATGTTATCTATACAACATCCCACTCTTGCCTCATTAAGAGAAGTAATTAATTCCATCAATATAAACGTTAAACGGCAAAGGAGAGAGCACGGAGCCTTGTCTAACTCCACATGAGGAACCAAAACATTCGCACAATACATTGCCCCATCTAACCATAAAAATTTGGTGAGTGTACCAAAAGTTCAATATATTTAAAACAGTGGAACATTCCTATCTTCTAATTTTTTAAGTAGGGTGGCCCAAAATAAAGTAACCCCATTGATTTTTTTTTTAAAGAAATAATGGGGCTACTTTAGCTTGGGCCACCCTGTACAACCTTTCAACCTTTCAAATGTTCCGTGCGATGATTCCTCATTTCACGAAAGTCAAGTGTGTCGCCCCTACTCTCTAATCCAGATATATATATATATATATATATACTGTATATATGCAGTAAAATCATAGAAAAACACGTGATCTTTTTAAAAACAAACAACCACAGGGAAAAGGAGATGTGAATATATCACGAAAGCGCTCGGATATTTATATATATATATATATATATAGATATATATATATATATATATATATATATATACAGGGTGTCCCATAAGTCCGGCATCATAGGAGAAATTCATATTTTCTTATGCTCGGGATGCCAATTTCCCGTCCACCATTCTGTTCAGTGACGAGGCTGTTTTTTATGGAAATGGTGAGGTAAATCGACAGAACACCGCTACTGTCTCAAAACAACCCTCACTGGGTATACCTTCAAAGGAACAAGGTGCATCTCGGGTGATGGTATGGTGTGGCATTGGAAGGATCGCATCATAGGCCCCTCTTTTTCGATGAAACATGTCACTGGAGGACCACATTACGTATGCTCAAGGAAGAAGCTACTCTCTAATCCAGATATATATATATATATAATATACTGTATATATGCAGTAAAATCATAGAAAAAAACGTGATCTTTTTAATAAACAAACAACCACAGGGAAAAGGGAGATGTGAATATATCACGAAAGCGCTCGGATATTTATATATATATATATATATATATATATATATATATATATATATATATATACAGGGTGTCCCATAAGTCCGGCATCATAGGAGAAATTCATATTTTTTTATGCTCGGGATGCCAATTTCCCGTCCACCATTCTGTTCAGTGACGAGGCTGTTTTTTATGGAAATGGTGAGGTAAATCGACAGAACACCCGCTACTGGTCTCAAAACAACCCTCACTGGTATACCTCTTCAAAGGAACAAGGTGCATCTCGGGTGATGGTATGGTGTGGCATTTGGAAGGATCGCATCATAGGCCCCCTCTTTTTCGATGAACATGTCACTGGAGGCACCTACCTACGTATGCTCAAGGAAGAAGCATTTCCCAGTGTCTTGAACGAAGAAGGAAATTTCCCAACATGGTTCCAGCAAGACGGCGCTCCTGCACATTACAGCACCCAAGTAAGGGAATACCTGTACCAACAATTCCTGGTCATTGGATAGGATGTCGAGGGCCTGTGGAATGGCCAGCTAGAAGCCCGGATCTCACGCCACTAGATTTTTATCTCTGGGGCCACTTGAAAGCGCTGGTATACGCAGAGAAAATTAGGATTGTTGAACATTTGCGGCAGCGCATTATTGGGGCATGTAACACCATTACTCCTGACATCATTCACCGTGTGCTTGCTGACTCGGTATCACGTCTGAATTTGTGTATTGAAAACAATGGTGGACATATTGAGCACGTTCTGTAAATAAAAGCTTTTGTTTTGCCTTTTTTTATTATTTTTCCTATGATGCCGGACTTATGGGACACCCTGTATATATATAGGGTGAACCAAATGTAGGTGGACAGTAAATGATAACGTTTATTTTGAGAATACATATTTAATTTTTTGTATACTATAATACAAAATAAAATTTAAATAAATTTAGTTATAATATTAATATAATAAAACACAAACACCATAGTTATAATGAACACCATAGTTATAATATAATATAACACAAACCGTATTCAACCTACTGTCCACCTACTTTTGGTTCACCGTGTATATATATATATATATATATATATATATTAGGGTGTCACTTATTTGTATGGTAAGAATTGAACCATCAAGAAGTTTCGCCCTGACCCTCTAGAAATGTGACATTGCATGTAAAAACGCTGATTATGAAGTTTCGTGAGAAAATATTAATATTTAGAGGTCGCTCAATGCCATTAAAATTTTGATGACGTGTCGTTACTTGTCCTAAATTGAAATGCGCACCCTTTCTATGCCTCAATGCCTCATCCCATTATTATTTCAGTCGTTTTAATGTTAGGATGTGTTTGCATTAGTGTGTGTTATTTTAGTCTTTTAGACCTCCCTGATATCGAAAATCGCATGGTCACAGAGGCGTACCGAAGGGGGGGGGGTGACAGGGGCGATCGCCCCCTTGAGTTAATAAATTATTATTTTGATTTTTACGTATTTAATTGACATATTCAATTAAATATTTTACATATTTAATTTCATGAGCAAATCGAAAAATGTTAGCTAGCTTTCTAGCGATTTTGTGTTTCATGAGTATTGCGTCATTTTTCATGGCACCTGGCAACCGCAGTTTATCGATTTTTGTTTACATTCATTTAAATATTTAGTTTGTGAACTTTCTAAATTTTGATAATTTTAAGTATTGATTAAAACTTCTGTGTATGTGTGTGTGTGTGTGTGATCATGTGTGAAGGCCGCTTGGTCTGAAACATGTAACTAATAAATGGAATGAAACATTAAGTATGTTATTTTTAAAATTTGGTATTCAGTTTTTTGCACATTTTAAAATTTAGTTTCAAAGTTTTCATTTAATTTACAATTTTTCACATTGTGTTGCACACAAAATTTTGTGTGGATTTTGTTTGGATTTTTCATTTCATTAGAATGGACTTTAATGTTATGGTTAGTAATACGTAGGGAATCCAAAAAGTTTCCGGAAAATTCAAAAAGCTTTAATACAAAAACCCTTTAATAAAAGTTTCAGAATGGTCAAATAACTTTAATAAAAGAAAACAAAAGAGGATATACGTTTAGGAATGCTCAACAACGTTCGACATAATTCCCACCTATCTCTATACACTTTTCTAAGCGATGTTTCCAGCGTTCCAATCTATTTTTATAAAATTCAGAGTTTTTAGACTGAAACCATCTCAAAACTGCTGTTCTGGCATCTGCTATCGAGTCGAAACGCGTTCCTTTTATGTGATCCTTCAATTTTGGGAATAAAAAAACGTCGGAAGAGGCTAGATCCGGACTGTAGTGGGGGTGAGGTATGATTTCCCATCGAAATTCCCGTAACACGGCTCTTGAGGCATTTGCAGTGTGAGCAGGTGCATTGTCTTGATGGAAAAGCACCCCGCGATGAAGTTTACCAGGTCTTTTTTCAACAAGCTTATCTTTCAGCTTCCTCAAAACATTTTCATAATATTGGGCGGTGACTGTTTGTCCTTCAAGAAAGTCCACTAAAATTATTCCTTCACAATCCCAAAAAATTGTAGCCATTACCTTTTTAGCTGATCTTTCTGCTTTAAATTTGATTGGGCCATCTGATCCTCTTGGGAGCCATTGTTTTGACTGAACTTTGCTTTCTGGATCATACTGATAAATCCAGGTTTCATCCCCTGTTACAAGTCTATGCATAAAACAATCTTCATGAACTTCCATTCGATTCAAAAGATCAACAGAAAGACTAGCCCTTTGGTCAAACTGTCTTGGCGCAACGCTTTAGGCACCCACCGAGCAGAAAGTTTGCTAAGTTCTAAGGTATCCACCAAAATGGAATGAGCAGAACCACGAGAGATACCCACCTCATTGGCTATTATTTCACAGGAAATTCGACGATCTTTTTCGACTAGTGACCGAACAGCAGCAACAGTTTCTTCATTAATTGATGTTGATGGCCTTCCACTCCTTTGGTTATCATTAAGAACCTCTTGACCCGTTTTAATCTTTTGATCCAGTCATAAACGACTGATTTCTTAGGTGCTTCATCTCCATAAACTTCACGTAAGGCATCAAGTATTTGTGGTGGTTTCCATTAAGCTTTGTTAGGAATTTAATGTTAGCTTTCCACTCGAATTTTGAGATTTCCGTTGCCATGAAAAATAGGGTTCTTTTAACTCCGTCTTAAAGCACTGTCACCAAGGTTGTGTAAGTCTTAGCATGGCCTAATATGTTATGAAGGTCCAATTCATGTCAAAACAAGATTCATTAAATTCTGATTTGAAAGGATTGAATTTTAAAACTTTTCCGGAAACTTTTTGATTCCCCCCGTAATTCCTGTTCTATTTGTAACTTTGTAGAATACTATTTGCAGGTGTCCAGGACTAAAGCTAATGGATCTTTATACATTTTTCAAAAGAAAAATGTCCAAACTGACAGTGGTTCTACAGAGCATGATGATCAAAGTACTGTTAATCCCAGTAAAATTGCTAGGTTACCAGGATGAGAATGAAAGTGAAAAATTTCGGCGCCTTCGGCTAGCTCTTGCCTCCCCTACTACTAAAAATCTAAAATGGCTTAGGATCCCGAAAACTCTTAATCCGGCCCTAAGAATAATTTTCTTTTATAAAGGTAACAGTCCAAGGAAATGCTTAATCTCGAAATTAGCATTTTTTTATTCTTATGTTAATACAAATCTGAGTATCCTAATTGCGGTTTGCATTGAATATTATGTTACTAATCAGATTTTTATCATAATTTTTATATTTTTTATAATATAATTTTTATATTTTAATTCATAATGTGTTTTAGCAGTAGCTAGTTAATCATCTCTAACTGAACGATAAGTTCATCATGAACGTACATAAAAATTATTTATCTCTATTTCAATTATACTTCTACGATTAGTTCCAAGTTCGCCCCCCCACCTTTGCAATTTATGGGTACGCCTGCATGGTCATATCTATGACTAGTGTTGATGGACAAGAGAACCCTCCAAAGCGTGTGGTTGTTGACCTGGATACTGTGAAAGAAAAAAGCTTGGAAAACATAAAATCATTGTTCAACGAAGCTCAATCTCCCAGATGAATTCTTGGAGAAACTGCTGACAATGGGAAGAGGATACCCATTACCAGACTGCGAAAGAGACTGTAAAAACTCTAACTGTAAACAAATTACTTCGCTGAACGTGGAGTTGCTCTCATCCAGGATTTTTCTGGATACCTAACCAAAGATGAAGAACAACTCCAGTTTCTTCTCCAGGTTGTTGAAGACCATCGCGAGCACTGGACATGGGGACAAAAGCATACCTTGAGTGGAACTAATGATTAATCATAATAATTCGCTACTGTCTGATGTTAATGTACTTCATTTTAATATTATGATAATGTCTTGTGCACTTCCTGCTAATGTAGGAACATAATAAATTGGTTTAAATACATTTGGAAATTATTTATATTCCACACTTTCTGAGAATCTTGTATCCAATACTTCGAAAGCCGTTGAGCGACCTCTAAATATTAAAATATCTCAATAAAACTTTGTACACTGTTTTTACTCATATGGCATACTTTGATGGAGTCAGAGCACGGAAACTTAAAAGTTGAAAAATAAGTGACACCCTAATATATATATATATATATATATATATATATCTATATATATACACACACAGGGACGTAGACAAGGGATATGGGGGTTACGGGGCTTCAGCCGCCTCCGAAATAAAATCATATAGGTTTGATATTTTCTATGCATTACTTATGAGTAAGTACCCATGCCAAGTACCTTCAGCACATGTTTAATTATTGTAATACATTTAGGAATGTGTTTTTTTACTCATTTACACACTTTATATATATATATATATATATATATATATATACAGTATATGGCATGAATTTCACAACACGTGAAAATGAATAAATGATACAAATCCACAAGGAAAAGGAAAAGTGCTTCCAAGGCCTTTCATGTATTCAGAAGTACATTCCCAGACGAGGTATATATATATATATATATATATATATATATATATATATTATATATATATATACAGTGTGTTGTGTGTTGTATATATATTATATATATATATATATAATATATTATATTATATAATATATATATATATATATATACAGTGTGGGTGTGTGTATATATACAGGGCGTCCCAAAAAAATGTATACACACTTTAAATACTTATAAAGGCAGTGTTTATTAAAATACATTTCATTTTCAAAATGTAATAGAATCTACAGACATTATTTAATTGTTTTGTCAACGCCTGTTTTCAAACTGACGTCCGTTCTGGTCCAGGCACTGCTGATAACGCGAAGCAATGGAATCGCAAACATCACGAAACATTTCGTTTGGTATTTGTGTGCATTCTCGTTCAATGGCTGCTCTCAATTCAGCGACTGTTGCAGGTTTTATAGCGTAGACTTTGTCTTTTAAGTATCCCATAAAAAAAAGTCTAGTGGTGTGAGGTCTGGTGAACGCGGAGGGTATTCTACTACGAACCCTTCGTCCAATCCACATCCACATCGTGCCAGTACCACTCGCAATACTCCACTCTTCGG
The DNA here is from genome assembly GCA_023014485.1 of Bathynomus jamesi. Lineage (NCBI taxonomy): Eukaryota > Metazoa > Arthropoda > Malacostraca > Isopoda > Cirolanidae > Bathynomus > Bathynomus jamesi. Next base: position 323,861 of record JAJOZX010000613.1, on the reverse strand, counting down.
TCCGGATCATCATCTTCATTAATAGCATGGACTAATCTTGGAATGTAACTTTTCCATTGACAGCGCTTCAAAATGCGTTGGACAGACGATTCTGAAATTCCTACCTCACGACTCGCTTGCCGCACAGATTTTCTTGGACTTTGGTGATACGTTTCCAGTACTCTTTCTTGCTTTGTGGGGCTTGTCGATGTCCGTGGTCTTCCGGAACGCTTCTTGTGGACATTCTGAACAGTTCCATCGGCTTCAAACTTATCTCTAATTCGAGTGATGGTAAGTCGCGTTGGTGGATCTGTTTGAAACTCCCTCCTAAACTGTCTTTGCACTTCAACTGCGTTTTCACACTTCCAGTAGCATTTTAGAATGAATTTCCTTTGTTCAAAGCTTAGTCTGACTGCCATTATTAATTCTAATGGTTTAACTTGGAAAGAAAGAAACATCAATTGAGCTATCAGCTGTTAAGTGTGTATACATTTTTTGGGACGCCCTGTATATATATAATATATATATGATACACACAGACAGTGCATGGAACAAGGAACTCTTCAGGGATAATTAAATCCACTATAGTCCGAATAAGTAATGGTAAATGACAAATACCATAGTTTTTCTTTTTCATGATGCTAGCCCGACGCGGGCAACGGGTCACTCGCAAAGAGGTCCCATAAATATAGCTTCCCTCACCAGTTATCTGTAAAGCAGACAGGATCCAGCTTTGGGACATGGATCTAGGGTTAAAGCAGCCTAGCCCTGCTACATTTAAAACCTCAATATAAGCAAAAGACTCGCTGCCTTCACGTCAGATTGAATACATCAAAGAAAAAGGGGTAACTATTATATTTTTAGCCAAAAACCAAAACTTAAACCTCAACTGGCAGAATTGAGCGTCCACTTTTCAAGGCACATAACATGTCCGTTTCAAGATGGGAATGAACTCAGAATGTTATGTGCCTTGAAAAGTGGACGCTCAATTCTGCTAGTTGAGGTTTCAGTTTTGGTTTTTGGCTAAAAAATAATAGTTACCCCTTTTTTCTTTTATGTATTCAATCTGACGTGAAGGCAGCGAGTCTTTTGCTTATATTGAGTTTTAAATGTAGCAGGGCTAGGCTGCTTTAACCTAGATCCATGTCCCAAAGCTGGATCCTGTCTGCTTTACAGATAGCTGGTGAGGGAAGCTATATTTATGGGACCTCTTTGCGAGTGACCCATTGCCCACGTCGGCTAGCATCATGAAAAAGAAAAACTATGGTATTGTCATTTACCATTACTTATTCGGACTATAGTGGATTTAATTATCCCAGAAGAGTTTCCTTGTTCCATGCACTGTCTGTGTGTATCATAAAAATCTCAGGGGACCATTCTGAGTTCATTCCCATATATATATATATATATATATATATATATATATATATATTTATTATATCTGTAATTAACTCATTATTTTCTACACAAAAACTGAAAATTAATAATTAAAAGTAAATTTTTGACATTTAATCAAACCGTTAAAAATTAATAAACGAAAAAGAAATTTATTTACTTCCTGTGAAAAGGTTTCCGATTGGGAATTGGAACCTCATTATTATTTCACTTTCAGTTAATGAATGGTATATCAGCGGATAAGGTCGGGAAAACACTCCTGAAATATATATTACCCGGTTAGGTTCTTTTAGTTTTACTTTAATTAAAGGATCAAGAATGAGAGTGATGATATCGAAACAAAGAGAGGATCTCGGATTCGGTTTTTAATAAGTGGCCCTTCGGTTTCCTTCGTCAGTCCGAGTTTAGAGAAAAAGAATGATAATAACAAATACATATATATATATGATGAATAAAACCACGAAGGAAAGGAAACACAAAATGGTGCTCAAGCGCTTTCGTCTAATGACATCCTCAGGAACACTGAATTACATAAAAAGGTTAAGCGTATATATAGGTTACAGAAAGAAAAAAAGAAAAAATAAATAACATACACACACACACACATATATATATATATATATATATATATACATACATATCTATATATACAAATACATACATACATACATACATACATATATATAAAATAAACAGAGAAGTAAAAATTAAAAATTAAAACCTTAAAGGATTACCAGTGAGGCGTACAGATTTATAAGGAAAAATATCGATTTTTAGCACAAGATCAAATGGATTATAAAAATACAAATTTATACTGGAACTCTGCCCGGGTTTTAACACACTGCTGCCTATGGTCAGGTTTCGATATATATAAAAAAAAAAATGCAAATTAAAAGTTAATCGATTTTTAGCACAAGATCAAATGGATTATAAAAATACAAATTTATACTGGAACTCTGCCCGGGTTTTAACACACTGCTGCCTATGGTCAGGTTTCGATATATATAAAAAAATAAAATGCAAATTAAAAGTTAATAAAGTAGAAGACAAGTTTACCAAAGATTTAATGTTTTACCCTTCTTATCTAAATCTGTTTTAAAGGAATTCAAACTAACAGGATCGAGTTGAAAAAGACCTTTGCTTATGTTGAAGTTATTTGAAAGTTGGATAATGGCAGACTCAAGAATATTTCTATTAACAATGTTGCTTGAATGGAATAAAACTGAAGCATTATTCCAATCAATACAGTGGGCTAACTCTGACAAATGGACAAAAAGGGCACTGGACAACTGTCCTGTTCTAACGGAATATTGATGCTGTTTTATACGTGTGTGCAAATCCTTTCCCGTCTGACCTATGTAAAAGGAATCACATTGTTTACAACCAATTTTATAGATAATGCCTGAATTATTGGTAGGGCTATTTTTTACTATGATATTTTTCACAATATTGTTATATGAAAATACTACATTAATATCCAAAAGTTTAAGTACATTAGCAATGCCTAAAAAGCCCGGGAAAAATGGAAGTACTAAAATATTTTTTGACAAAGTCCGAGTGTTAATATTGACACGATAGAAAGTTCGTTTTGCCTTGTTGAGACAAGATTCCATAAACGCAGATGGATAACACAAATCACTTCCAATACCGTTGATTTTTTTTCCAATTCGGCATCGATGTATTCCGGACTGGCGATCCTAAAGGCGCGGAGAAACATTGATGAAAATATGGCCTTCTTAGTGGGGGTATCATGTCCCGAGACATGATACCCCCACTAAGAAGGCCATATTTTCATCAATGTTTTCCGCGCCTTTAGGATCGCCAGTCCGGAATACATCGATGCCGAATTGGAAAAAATCAACGGTATTGGAAGTGATTTGTGTTATCCATCTGCGTTTTATGGAATCTTGTCTCAACAAGGCAAAACGAACTTTCTATCGTGTCAATATTAACACTCGGACTTTGTCAAAAATATTTTAGTACTTCCATTTTTCCCGGGCTTTTTAGGCATTGCTAATGTACTTAAACTTTTGGATATTAATGTAGTATTTTCATATAACAATATTGTGAAAAATATCATAGTAAAAAATAGCCCTACCAATAATTCAGGCATTATCTATAAAAATTGGTTGTAAACAATGTGATTCCTTTTACATAGGTCAGACGGGAAAGGATTTGCACACACGTATAAAACAGCATCAATATTCCGTTAGAACAGGACAGTTGTCCAGTGCCCTTTTTGTCCATTTGTCAGAGTTAGCCCACTGTATTGATTGGAATAATGCTTCAGTTTTATTCCATTCAAGCAACATTGTTAATAGAAATATTCTTGAGTCTGCCATTATCCAACTTTCAAATAACTTCAACATAAGCAAAGGTCTTTTTCAACTCGATCCTGTTAGTTTGAATTCCTTTAAAAACAGATTTAGATAAGAAGGGTAAAACATTAAATCTTTGGTAAACTTGTCTTCTACTTTATTAACTTTTAATTTGCATTTTATTTTTTTATATATATCGAAACCTGACCATAGGCAGCAGTGTGTTAAAACCCGGGCAGAGTTCCAGTATAAATTTGTATTTTTATAATCCATTTGATCTTGTGCTAAAAATCGATTAACTTTTAATTTGCATTTTATTTTTTTATATATATCGAAACCTGACCATAGGCAGCAGTGTTTTAAAACCCGGGCAGAGTTCCAGTATAAATTTGTATTTTTATAATCCATTTGATCTTGTGCTAAAAATCGATATTTTTCCTTACAAATCTGTACGCCTCACTGGTAATCCTTTAAGGTTTTAATTTTTAATTTTTAATTTTACTTCTCTGTTTATTGTATATATGTATGTATGTATGTATTTGTATATATAGATATGTATATATATATATATATATGTGTGTGTGTATGTATGTTATTATTTATTTTTCTTTTTTTTCTTTCTTAACCTATATATAGGCTTAACCTTTTTATGTACTTCAGTGTTCCTGAGGATGTCATTAAACGAAAGCGCTTGAGCACCATTTGTGTTTCCTTTCCTTCGTGGTTTTATTCATCATAAATATTTTTCACGTGTTACTTTCGTGAAATAATTTTCATATATATATATATATATATATATATATATATATATATATATATATATATGTGTGTGTGTGGAACAAAAATGCCTCCAACAGGATTTGAACTCGGTACCTCCTGAGTAGGAGTCGCGAGCGCTACCATGACAAGAAGTCCCGGTTCGAATCTTGGTGTAGGTGGGCATTTTTGTTTCATACAAAAACCGCGCATATATATATATATATATTATATATATATATATATATATATATACATACCTTTCAACCTTTCAAATGTTCCGCGCAATGATTCCTCATTTCATGAAGGTCAAGCTTGTCGCCCCTCGGATTGTAAGTCTGGAGAATAGTTAGATGTGAGAGACCGTCCTTTGTGTCCAGATGATGTGGCGACCCGTGGTTCCCAGTAAAACTGTAGGTCCCCTCCGTCATATGACCTCAGGGTTGCGAAGGAGGTTAAACAAATCAACAATGGAAGTAGAAGTGCGAATGGAGCGTAGGCGTGAAAGTAGTCCAGAAAGAAGATAATTCAGACTTTTATACTAATAATGTAACAGTAAAGGTCACGTGACGAAGGGGACCTACACCTTTATGTGGGACCCGAACCATCTACGGGTCGCTACATCATCTGAACGATCCCTCGTCCAACTACTAAACAGACCCAACGTCGGTTAACCTTGCCGATCTAACGGGAAGAGGTGTTTCAACGTGACCACGACGTAGACCTCAAACTGCTTTATTCATAAAGTGAATCATGCTTTAAAATCGCGCACTTTCGAAAGGGTCGAAGTCCCTTTTTTTTCCATATTATGACCCCTCCATCAGACATATATAGCATATATATATTTTAATCAATCAATATTGAAGACATTTGTAATTACAATTTAAATGGAAGCAAGATGAAAAGTTTAACATTCCACCTCCCATATATATATATATATATATATATATATATAATATATATGTGTGTGTGTGTGTGTGTATTTTTGTTTTTTTACTTCAGCCCCCGAGGTAAGTTTGCCTTCTGTCGTCAGCTTCGAGCATCTCCGTCGCCATTCGGTCCTCTCTTCAAACATTCCCTCGTCTTCTTGTCTGTCACTTCTTCCTATTCTATATTTGGTTAGTATTTCTTATACTCCATCCCTCTACTTTTTCCTTGGCCTTTCTGTTGGTCTCCTTCTGTCCTAGTCTTCATTTAAAGGTTAACTTTGGTATTCCCTCCTCACTCAGTCTCTTCACGCGGCCAAGCCATCTCAACATACAGTGGGTCAAAACTGGGGTTAATTCTAGATTTTTACGTAAGTCTATATTTCTTATTCTGTCTCTTTTGGGTTTTCTTTGAATTAAGCTAACGACTTCCATTTCAGCTGCTATTATCCTAGATGCATCCTTAGTGTTCAGTACCCAAGTCCCTCCTCCATATGTTAAAACTGGCACCACAATTGTTTTAGTATTAGAAATTTAGCTTCTGTTGTAATGTGTTTGTCTTTAAGTAATGGGTAAAGCACTCCAACCTGAATAGTATATTTGTTTATTCTTTCAGTTGTGACTTTAGTGATTCCTCCTTTACTGGTTACTATACTTCCTAGTTATTTAATTTCCTGGACTTGATTTAACTTTCTCTCCTTAATTTTAACATTCATTTCTTCTTCGGCCCTACTGGCCATCATCATCACTGTTTTTTCTTCATTTATTTGAAGTTCAGCTCTTTCAGAAACTTCTTTCCATCTATCCGCTGCTAGCTAGAGACTATTTTGTTCGAATTCAATATGGCATATGTCGTCTGCATACACTAAGGTTTGCAGTGATATGTCCTGGTTCCAGATATCGTCTCTGATTACTTTATCCATATACGTAATGAACAACAATGGTGACAAGACACTTCCTTGTTTTACTCCGCTATACACATTAAACAAGTTTTTCATGTCCATAGTTTGTTTTAACCTTACTCTGACATGGCTTATAGGTATTTTTCATACCTCTTAGTAGTTTATCATCGACGCCATACTCCTTCAAACAATCCCACATTTCTCTTCACACACACACACACACACACACACACACATATATATATATATATATATATATATATATATATATATATATATATATATATATATATCCTTAAACTATTAAAAAAACACCTACAATTCCTTCCATTTCCTGTTTCCATCTATTTTCCTGTTTAAATAAAAAAAATGACCCACAATGTTTCAACCAACAAAACAAAGGGGGGTGGGGGTTAGCCCCCAAGTTGCAAAGGGGGTGAGGGGGTTTTGGGGGAGAGGGGAATGACGTCCCCCAAAAGGGTAACCCTAACGTGCCCTCGCCGTAGGTGAGTTTGCGAAGCACAGGCCCCGCCCGTAAGGCAGGGAGTCGAAGGCTCTGCTTATATATATATATATATATATATATATATATATATATATATAATATATATATATATATATATATGATGAATAAAACCACGAAGGAAAGGAACACAGAATGGTGCTCAAGCGCTTTCGTCTAATGACATCCTCAGGAACACTGAAGTATATAAAGGGTTACAGCCTATATATAGGTTACAGAAAAAAAAAAATATATATATATATATATATATACACACACAGGGTGTTTGAAAACTTTCTGTACAAATTGTAATGGGGGATAGGCAACACCAAGACAAACCCTTTTCGTCTATAAGTGTATGTCCGCTGACGTCACCATTCGGCGCGAGAGGGCGCCGCTGCAATTGGCTAAAAGGTGAAGTGGGCTAGACTCGCGCTTGCCGCGGGCATTCTTAAATCGGACGTACTACGCGTAACATGGAGCGCTTCACGACTGCTGAGATGGCTGACATGCATATGGTGTATGGGGCTGCCAATGGAAACGGAAGAGCTGCTGTGAGGTTGTACCGACAGCGCTTCCCAAACAGACGTGTGCCAAACCACCAAACGTTTGCGCATTTGCATCGGCGACTGCGAGAAACTGGAACATTCCATGCAAACATGCATGACACTGGTCGGGAGAGAAACGTGCGCACTCCTGACATGGAAGAAGAAATCCTACGGCGATTTGAGGACAATCCAAGCGCAAGCACGCGAGGTGTTGCACGTATCCTCGGTGTGAACCACGACCTGGTCTGGAGAGTGTTGCACGAGCAGCAGTTACATCCGTTTCGTCGTCAGAGAGTCCAGGCATTACAACCTCGGGATTACCCTCTTCGTGTGGAATTCGCACGCTGGTTTCTGCAGCAGACAGCGGTGCAGCCTAATTTTCCGGCTTATGTGCTGTTCTCAGATGAGGCCTGTTTCACACGTGAGGGTGTGTTTAACATGCACAATTCTCACGTGTGGGCGCACTCAAATCCACATGCTACACGGGTGCATGCTCATCAAGAACGGTTCGCCGTCAATGTTTGGGCGGGTATCGTCCATGGCAAGTTGATTGGGCCGTACCTGCTGCCTGCCTGACTCGAGGGCGGGTTTATCGGATATTTCTTGAAGAAACGTTGCCGGAACTGCTGGAAGATGTTCCCGTGGTTATTCGTAGACGAATGTGGTTTCAACACGACGGGGCCCCAGCACACTCCAGCAACGATGTGCGGGATTATCTGAACGCCACTTTTGGGGACGATGGATAGGCCGGGGTGGGCCCGTAGCCTGGCCACCGAGATCGCCCGATTTAACATGCCTCGATTTCTTCCTGTGGGGACACATGAAGAACCTCGTGTACGAGACTCCCATTTACTCAGAAGAAGACCTCGTAGCAAGAATCGCTGTCGCCGCTGGAACTGTTCCCGAAATGCCGGGAGTCTTTCGACGTGTACGTCGGTCAATGCTTCGACGCTGTCGGGCATGCATTGATGCTACCGGTCGCAACTCTCAGCACCTTTAAATAAACATGCCTTCTTTAAAAAACATGTTACGCGTACTACGTCCGATTTAAGAATGCCCGCGGCAAGCGCGAGTCTAGCCCACTTCACCTTTTAGCCAATTGCAGCGGCGCCCTCTCGCGCCGAATGGTGACGTCAGCGGACATACACTTATAGACGAAAAGGGTTTGTCTTGGTGTTGCCTATCCCCCATTACAATTTGTACAGAAAGTAAAAACACCCTGTATATATATATATATATATATATATATATATATATATATATATATATATATATATATATATGCAATAAACGGAGAAGTAAAAATAAAAATTAAAAATTAAAGGATTATCAGAGAGGCATACAGATTTGTAAGGAAAAAATATCGATTTTTAGCACAAGATCAAATGAATTATAAAAATACAAATTTATACTGGAAATCTGCCCGGGTTTTAACACTCTGCCTTTTTTGGTTAAGGTCGTTGTATATAAAAATAAAATGAAATTAAAAGTTAATAGAGTAGCATACAAGTTTACCAAAGATTTAGCGTCTACCCTTCTTATCTAAATCTGTTTTGAAGGAATTCAAAACAACAGGATCGAGTTGAAAAAGACCTTTGCTTATGTTGAAGTTATTTGAAAGTTGGATAATGGCAGACTCAAGAATATTTCTATTAACAATGTTGCTAGAGTGAAATAAAACTGGAGCATTATTCCAATCAATACAGTGGGAAAACTCTGACAAATGGACAAAAAGGGCACTGGACAACTGTCCTGTTCTAACGGAATATTGATGCTGTTTTATACGTGTGTGCAAATCCTTTCCCGTCTGACCTATGTAAAAGGAGTCACTTTGTTTACAACCAATTTTATAGATAATGCCTGAATTATTGGTAGGGCTATTTTTTACTATGATATTTTTCACAATATTGTTATATGAAAATACTACATTAATATCCAAAAGTTTAAGTACATTAGCAATGCCTAAAAAGCCCGGGAAAAATGGAAGTACTAAAATATTTTTTGACAAAGTACGAGTGTTATTATTGACACGATAGAAAGTTCGTTTTGCCTTGTTGAGACAAGATTCCATAAACGCAGATGGATAACACAGATCACTTCCAATACCGTTGATTTTTTCCAATTCGGCATCGATGTATTCCGGACTGGCGATCCTAAGGGCGCGGAGAAACATTGAGAAAAAATGGCCTTCTTAGTGGGGGTGTCATGTCCCGAGTAAAAGTGTACGTAGGACAAATTGTTTGTTTTTTCCGATAGATACTAAACTTAAAACCTGGGCTTTCCCTATGTACACGCACATCCAAAAATGGCATTGAATTGTCTTGTTCCACTTCTAAAGTAAACTTAATGGAGGGGACTTGATCATTTAACTGAAGGAGGAAGTTATCCAGGTCACGATTCATGGGCCAGATACACAAAATATCGTCGACGTACCGCAACCAAGGGATGCCAACCCCCAGGATTCTCGGAATGTAAGTAATTTCGAAAAACTCCATATAAATATTGGAGAGGAGGGGCGATAAGGGGTTGCCCATGGCCATCCCAAAAACGTGTTGATAATACTCGTTATTGAAAGTGAATTTACAGTCTTTGATGCAAAGCTTAATAAGTTCCAAAACAATGTGTGAAGGTAGTGGCAGGTCATACTTATGTAATTCTTGGGAGAGAAAGTCAAGCATATCGTCAATCGGCACTTTTGTAAACAATGAACAAACGTCAAAACTGATCAATCTATCGTTAGTTTCAGTACGTGCATTATTCAATTTTTCAGTAAGATCCATGGAATTTTTTACATGTGAATCAGAGATAGTTCCGAGAATGGGGGACAAGACTGACAAGCCATTTGGAGAGTTTATAAGTAATAGAGCCCACCGAGCTAATAATAGGGCGCATAGGGTTGCCAGGTTTGTGGGTTTTAATAAGACCGTAAAGGTAGGGCAGAGAAGGTGAAGTGGACATGAAAAGCGGAATTAAGTCCTTATGATCTTTGAGAATGCGTTTCAAGCCACTATTAAATGATTTGATGACGTCATCCTGCGGGTTCTTCCTAAGTTTGCTGTATGTGGCGGGGTCCTGGAGAAGCTCGTTCATCTTTCCGATGTAGTCCACTTTGTCCATAATAACTATGGTGTTAGCCTTGTCTGCTTTAGTAATATGGAGCTCCCCATCTTTTTTTTAATTGTGAGAGGCTATTGCGAAAACGTTTAGAAAATTATCTTCATAATTACTATTCGCCGCACTATAAACGAGGCCTTTAACTATGTTAAACAAATACTGAGGGAGATTACACTGTTTTTCAAAACACGCGAGACTGTAACAAATTTGTAAAGCCGAAGGTTTTTTAACAATAAAAAAGGACATACCATATGCAAGGGCACTTTTTGCATCGTCACTAATGTTTTTCGAAGAAAGGTTCAAAACACACTTTGAGCTTGCTTTTTTACTCCACTGACTATTTCGAATGAGACTTTTAATTTTTCGATCCAACTCCGACGCAACTCGTTGTAAATTTCATCAAACAAAGGTTGGATCCACGGTTGGGGAATAACGGTTACAAAATTATGTTTGGCGATGTTTAAATTTTTGAAGGCGGACCACTCATTTTGTCTGGTGACTTCAATATGTTTCTTTAAAATTAATCTGCTGAAGTTGTTGAAAGATGGTCGTCAATTTGTCTGCTTGAAACGCATTCTCAAAGATCATAAGGACTTAATTCCGCTTTTCATGTCCACTTCACCTTCTCTGCCCTACCTTTACGGTCTTATTAAAACCCACAAACCTGGCAACCCTATGCGCCCTATTATTAGCTCGGTGGGCTCTATTACTTATAAACTCTCCAAATGGCTTGTCAAAGTCTTGTCCCCCATTCTCGGAACTATCTCTGATTCACATGTAAAAAATTCCATGGATCTTACTGAAAAATTGAATAATGCACGTACTGAAACTAACGATAGATTGATCAGTTTTGACGTTTGTTCATTGTTTACAAAAGTGCCGATTGACGATATGCTTGACTTTCTCTCCCAAGAATTACATAAGTATGACCTGCCACTACCTTCACACATTGTTTTGGAACTTATTAAGCTTTGCATCAAAGACTGTAAATTCACTTTCAATAACGAGTATTATCAACACGTTTTTGGGATGGCCATGGGCAACCCCTTATCGCCCCTCCTCTCCAATATTTATATGGAGTTTTTCGAAATTACTTACATTCCGAGAATCCTGGGGGTTGGCATCCCTTGGTTGCGGTACGTCGACGATATTTTGTGTATCTGGCCCATGAATCGTGACCTGGATAACTTCCTCCTTCAGTTAAATGATCAAGTCCCCTCCATTAAGTTTACTTTAGAAGTGGAACAAGACAATTCAATGCCATTTTTGGATGTGCGTGTACATAGGGAAAGCCCAGGTTTTAAGTTTAGTATCTATCGGAAAAAAACAAACAATTTGTCCTACGTACACTTTTACTCGGGACATGACACCCCCACTAAGAAGGCCATTTTTTCTTCAATGTTTCTCCGCGCCCTTAGGATCGCCAGTCCGGAATACATCGATGCCGAATTGGAAAAAATCAACGGTATTGGAAGTGATCTGTGTTATCCATCTGCGTTTATGGAATCTTGTCTCAACAAGGCAAAACGAACTTTCTATCGTGTCAATAATACTCGTACTTTGTCAAAAAATATTTTAGTACTTCCATTTTTCCCGGGCTTTTTAGGCATTGCTAATGTACTTAAACTTTTGGATATTAATGTAGTATTTTCATATAACAATATTGTGAAAAATATCATAGTAAAAAATAGCCCTACCAATAATTCAGGCATTATCTATAAAATTGGTTGTAAACAAAGTGATTCCTTTTACATAGGTCAAGACGGGAAAGGATTTGCACACACGTATAAAACAGCATCAATATTCCGTTAGAACAGGACAGTTGTCCAGTGCCTTTTTGTCCATTTGTCAGAGTTTTCCCACTGTATTGATTGGAATAATGCTCCAGTTTTATTTCACTCTAGCAACATTGTTAATAGAAATATTCTTGAGTCTGCCATTATCCAACTTTCAAATAACTTCAACATAAGCAAAGGTCTTTTTCAACTCGATCCTGTTGTTTTGAATTCCTTCAAAACAGATTTAGATAAGAAGGGTAGAACGCTAAATCTTTGGTAAACTTGTATGCTACTATTAACTTTTAATTTCATTTTATTTTTATATACATCGAAACCTTAACCAAAAAGGCAGAGTGTTAAAACCCGGGCAGATTTCCAGTATAAATTTGTATTTTTATAATTCATTTGATCTTGTGCTAAAAATCGATGTTTTTCCTTACAAATCTGTATGCCTCTCTGATAATCCTTTAATTTTTAATTTTTATTTTTACTTCTCCGTTTATTATATATATATATATATATATATATATATATATATATATATTTTCTGTAACCTATATATAGGCTGTAACCTTTTTATGTACTTCAGTGTTTCCTGAGGATGTCATTAGACGAAAGCGCTTGAGCACCATTCTGTGTTTCCTTTCCTTCGTGGTTTTATTCATCATAAATATTTTTTCACGTGTTACTTTCGTGAAATAATTTTCATATATATATATATATATATATATATATATATATATATAGGGTGAACCAAATGTAGGTGGACAGTAAATGATAACGTTTATTTTGAGAATACATATTTAATTTTTTGTATACTATAATACAAAATAAAATTTAAATAAATTTAGTTATAATATTTAATATAATAAAACACAAACACCATAGTTATAATGAACACCATAGTTATAATATAATATAACACAAACCGTATTCAACCTACTGTCCACCTACTTTTGGTTCACCGTGTATATTATATATAATATATATATATATATACAGGGGTTGGACAAAATAATATGAACACCCGCCGATTTCACTGGTTATCTTTACGGACTGCTCAGACACAAAGTAAACGGTCAATGACTGGCAAACCTATTTAAATGCGTAACAGAGAGTGTAACGTCATGTTATAACCCTCACGTTGTTTTTACAGATCTGAGTGAATTATGAATTAGCAGTTATGAAAGACCTGTCAGACTTCCAAAGAGGGCAAATTGTCGGAGCGCGGATGGCTGGTGCATCGGTGACGAAAACCGCTCAGATGTTCAATGTATCCAGAGGAACTGTCTCTATCTCATGTCTGCATACCAAAACCATGGAAAGACAAGCACCGACAAATGCAATAGTGGACGCAAGAAGAAGCTGTGTGATCGAGACCGCCGGGTGCTAAAGCGCATTGTCAAAGAACCATAAGACCACAGCTCCAAAAGTGACTGCAGAGCTTAACCAGCATCTTGCAAGCCCGGTATCGACCAGAACTGTACGTCGCGAGCTCCATGGAGCTGGATACCATGGGAGGGCTGCAATTGCCAAACCCTTCTTTCACACATCAACATTGAGCGGCGCAGAAAATGGTGTAATGACCATAAGAATTGGTGAATGGACCGGTGAAGAATGTAGTCTACTCCGACGAATCCTCCTTTACGCTATTTCCATGTTCCGGTCGAGTTTACGTCTGGAGACAGCTAAAGATGCTTATGACCCCGACTGCCTGACCCCAACCGTTAAGCATGGAGGCGGATCTGTGATGGTTTGGGCAGCAATATCGTGGAATACTCTTGGCCCAGCTGTAGTACTGCATGGTAGGGTTAACGCCCAGGTCTATCTGTCAATATTGGCTGACCAGGTCCATCCCATGTTCCAAACGCTGTTTCCCAATGGGCGGCGCCGTCTTCCAGGATGATAATGCACCAATCCACACCGCTGGGTCGTTAAAAACTGGTTTGAAGAGCATGTTAGTGACGTAGAACGCTTGGATTGGCCTCCACAATCCCCGGATCTTAACATTATCGAGCATCTGTGGTGTCAGTTGGAGCAGCAGGTCAGAAGCCGATTCCCACCGCCGGCGTCTTTGGCGGAACTGGAGCAGGGTTTGCTCGAAGAATGGCTCAGGATTCCTCTAGCCACTGTCCAAAAGCTGTATGAATCAATTCCCCGACGCATTGCAGCTGTTATTGCCGCTAAAGGAGGACCAACTCCATATTAAGAATAAAAACCGCCATTTATCAAGGTGTTCATATTATTTTGTCCAACCCCTGTATATATATATAGATGGGATTGAACTCAGAATGGTCCACTGAGGTTTTTTCATGATACACACAGACTGTGCATAGACCAAGGAACTCTCCTGGGAAAATTAAATCCACTATAGTCTGAATAAGTCCCAATAACTTATTCGGACTACAGTGGATTTAATTTTCCAGGAGAGTTCCTTGTTCCATGCACGGTGTGTGTGTACTGTGTATAATATATATATATATATATATATATATATATATATATATATATATATATTCGGGTGGCCCAAAAAAAAGCGCCTTGAGATTTGAACATCAATAACCTCAAAAATATGCAGTTCACACTTCCAAAATTTACATAACTTTTACCTCAATCTATTCGTAAGCCATCATAAAAATTTCAGACCTCTACATAAAATACTTTTTCCACAGCTGAGGGAACAATGAGGTATGGTGAAAAAAACGAATATCCTAAATCCTAAATGTGTATAGCTGTACCTGGCAACTATTCTAAGACTTGTATTAGTTTCCTTAGCCTATGGATAGTCTGTTAGATGATATAGGCTACGCCCATCTTAAATACTGTTTTTTAAACTTACCCTTCAAATTATGATTCTAACTAACGGTGAAAAAGCGATGATTGAAGTGTGTTTCTTGGAAAAAAGATGGACTGGGGCAAGAATTTTGAGGGAATTTCCAGGAATAATTTGTAATGTTATGTCGTTACGTCTATGAATAGAATAATTAAAAACTTAAAGCAACCGGTTCGACGGCACAGAAGCGTGGAAGTGGTCGGCCTAAAATAGTTTACACTCAAAATAATATAGCAATGATCGAAATGATGAGCCTATATCAAGAGGATCGACCTGGGTCACACTGCTCTCAGAGGAAAATTGCAAGAAATTTAGGTATCAGTCGAAGTTCCATACAAAGAATGCAGAGAACGGTAGGACTTAAAGCATTTAAAAGGATCCGTGTTTCAAAACGTGACAGCAGTGTAAGAGCTGAAAGAAAATCTCGTTGTAGAAAATTGTTTGATAGATTTTCGTCCAATGATGTTAAAAAAATAGTTTTTACAGATGAAAAAGATTTCACCATCGAGATTGCTCGAAACTCCTGGAACGATGTTGTTTATGGTCAGCGTAAGGACATTCATTCCTCCGTCGAGACTTTACCACCAGACAAGTCGGTTTTCCAAAAAAATCATGGTATTAGCAGGTGGTGTATCGCGGAATGGAAAGACGAAAATTCATTTAATTTCAGAAAATACAAAAATTAATTTAGAAACCTACGTAAATCTCTTAGATGAGAATCTGTTGCCTGATTGTCGGCGTTTGTATTATGGAAACGATTTCATACTCCAACAAGATGGTGCTACAGCTCATACTAGCAAGTTCACAGAGGATTATCTACAACAGAATGTAGTCAACTTCATTGGAAAAAACGACTGGACCCCGCAATCACCTGATTGCAATCCCATGGATTATTGCATATGGAACACTCAAGCAGAGAAGATTTATGAAGGCCAAACAGAAAAGTTTACAGAAATGCAATTAAAGAAAAAATGCTCGAATGTTGGGACAAAATAACATTAGCAGAAATCAGAAAATGTATCATGTCGTGGAAGAAAAGGGTAAGATTAGTTTGTAAGCAGGACGGCGGACATATTGATCATATTTGTTGATAAGATGTGAATAAAATTTTTTTTTCAGTTTATGATATTCGTTTTTTTCACCATACCTCATTTTTCCCTCAGCTGTGGAAAAAGTATTTTATGTAGAGGTCTGAAATTTTTATGATGGCTTATTAATAGATTGAGGTAAAAGTTATATAAATTTTGGAAGTGTAAACTGCATATTTTTGAAGTTATTGATGTTCAAATCTCAAGGCGGTTTTTTTGGGCCACCCGATATATGCGGCCCTACGTGCATGGACGTATACTCATTTCCACGCATTCAAGGACCGAGAGAAGAAGCTATAACGTTATTCCGAATGAAATTCATAAAAATCGGCCAAATAAATATTTTAAAAGGAAACGCGGTTCCAAAGATCTGATAACGGCGTTGAAAAATTGTTGGACATCTCTCAATAAAACAATTATTTTGAACGGCGTATCCTCCTCCTCCTCCTCCTCCTCCTCTCCTCCTCCTCCTCTTCAGTCTTCGATTCTTTCTTCTTCTTCTTCTTCTTCTTTTGCTTCTTCTTATTCTTTTTCTTATTATTATTATTCTTGTGGGTGGACGTCTGCGGAAAAGGCATCGATCGGTCGGACGGTTTCGGCGGACTTCGTAAACGACGTATAAATGGGGAGTAAATGACGTGGAAGGTACAGTAGGTGGTAAAGCCGTTAAAGACGTGTAAATGCTCTCAAATATATATAAAAGAGATGGAGAAAAACTATTAAGCAATTGGCGGAAAGGGTAAAAGAGTTCAATAAATTACCCTCGAGCATGAGGGAAGGCCTATACCACCCCACCATTAACTCCGAGTGTATCTAACTCTTCTTTTTTTTAAAGTCTTGTTTTCGTCAATGCTTCCATTAGGATGAACTGGAAGAAGTATTCATCTTCCAAAGTATTCATCTTCTAATCCTCATAAATCTTGGAATCGTTAGCCATCCTTTTGGACCTTCCTTATCCTGATGGTGTCAATGATAAGGATTCAGGATGGTTGCGGAAGACATCAGGATTTGGGATAGGAAAAAATTCTTCATTTCTAACCATTTTTCCTCTTTTTTTTTTTTACCTTTTTTTTCTTTGAGGGGAAAGTAATATATTTTTAGTTCAAAGTAATTTTATTTTTGCACCGTTTGAGTTTTACATTAAAGTTATCTCTCATATAAAGAATGTTAGTGTTTGTTTCCGACCTACAATAAAAATCGGTATAAAAAATATAGAGAACAACGTTTGACAGGAACCTATTTCTTTCTGAATTTCTCTTATAATACTAAAAAAAATAATTTAAATAGCAGTTTAGTATAATACTGAATGACCAAACTTAAATTATACTTTGTTAAAATGTTAAGGTTAAGTGAACCCTACGTGGCATTTGGGTATAATTTAAAAGGCATCTTTGAAACCACTTTTTGGATGGGAAACTGGTGCAATGGTGCATTACATGTCCACTAGAGAGCCTGTCTGCTGCAACCTCACCACTCCAGCCACTGCAGAAGTGGTAGGGTTGCAGTCTTATGATTGAGGGGATGAACTAGTATTGCGAAAAAACCCCTTTTTTTTTTGTTTACCGGTTTTTAAATGTTTTTTTTTGGGGGGGGGTCGGGGGGGGGGGGGTTTTTTCCTTTTATTCTATGCAACTGAAAATCTGTTTACATAGAAAATAACTATTTACTTTCAATAAACTATTTTTATCTGTTTAAAAACAAGAATATTCTCTATGTATATTTGAATATATAAAATATTTCCTTTTAATTAAACGTAGACCTACAGGCCCCAATGGCATAAGGCTCATAACTATTTTCGGAAGAAAAATATTCAGAATACTTGTAAAAATTGTAAAAGATTTATATTAATTAATGTTAGGCCTAGACCGCAAGAATAGGGTTCACCAATTAATATTCTAGCCAAACTGTGTTCGTTTTATACTGTTTCGTTCATTTGGTCACATGAAAGAGACATCCTTTTATTTCTATAACGAGTTAAATGAACTCACAGGAAGATTTATAGACCCTAAAAAAAACTTAGTACAGTCAAAAAGTACGTTTTGGCCCAACTGAAACAAGAGAAAATGAACACATTTTGTCGCAAACGCTATAGCACCGTTTATGTAGCTACCAAGGTCCACTACCAAGGTCCACTACAATGTCCACTACCAAGGTCCACTACCTATGCTTCTTTCTATTTTTAAGTGTTTTAGTAATGTGGCCGACATTCTTTTAGCGAAACAATTAAAATTATCATTTTTAATCTTCCGAATGAAAGTTAAATTTAAACTTTACAAAAAAAACAGAAGAGTTTTTTTTTTATTATTTCAAAATGTCATCGTTTGTCTACAGTATATTTTTGTAAATTCTCTAATAATTTTTTTTTTCCCGGTTGTTTGGATCCGGGTCGCTGTCCGTTTGTTAGTGACCGGAAGGTACCTAATATTTTCAACTCTACATTTTTAATCGGAGCAATCAGGGACAGAAAAGTGTGCCATATTCAAAATCCCCACCATACTATTATAGGTTATTTTAAAAATGCTTATTGATCCGTAATTATTAATGTTATAAATGGAATTAATAAATTATTCTTAATCATCATTAACTTGAATTAATATGGCCCTACAATTTGGCCCAACAAGGTTTTCTGCATTATTTGATGCCTTTAATTTGAAATTGGTATTTTATTTGATATTTAAATCACGTTAAAATATAATTTTAGATGTCCTAATAATGTGTATTAAAAATTAATAATAAATCAGTGTTAATATTTAAGAGTTAATATGGTCCATTGATATGTTAAAAGAAGATTTTTGCATTGTTCGGTCACTTTTAGGTTTTTTTTAGCTAAAATTACTGTTGAATAACATTAAAAAACTTGATTTTTGAGGGATCGATGTTCGTTTTTGCCAAAAAATCAAAATAAAAAGAACCCCTCAAAAACACGTCGCATCACTAGTTAGAACTCTTATTTCGCTAGCGCTGTCCTCACTTGCGCGCTTTCACCTCGCGGTCCTATTAGCGAGGTTAATTCCATCCTAATATAGTAATTACATACAGTCAGAGCTGGGCAGTATTTAAATACATTTGTATTTAAATACGTATTTAAATACATTTGTGTATTTAGAACTGTATTTATAAATACATTGTTTTTCATGTATTTAAATATAGTATTTAAATACTTTAATGAGTATTTAAATACAATGTATTTAAATACTCAAAATATAAAAATGTAAATACTTTTACTGGTTTAATACACGTTCTGTACTAGCACAGTACGACGCGTCGACAGTGTAGTACAGCATGGTTCATGTTTCAACAGTTTGGGAAAACATCCTCTCATAAAAAGACTGTGCCTCCGCTATAACACGACATTACCACCATCTTCGGCACCGGTAGAGCGAATATTCTCATTCGCGGGAATCACTTTGACTCCCAAAAGAAACACTCTTTCAGACAAAACTTTTGAAAGATTGGTTTTGATCCGCAGCAACCGTGAAATAAAAGAGATTCGTAAGGTGCCTTATGTTTATGTTTACGTCTTATGTTTACGTTTATGTCTCATCTACTCATTAATTGTTACTCATTTTGCAATGATATAATGAGTATAATATGTCACTGGTTGAACATCGTAAGTTCTAAGTTCTTTTGTTTTTGTTTTGTTCTAAAAAGGGAAATATATAATCGGAAATTAGATTGTACTATTTCTTTATCCTTTATCAAGCATTTTATATTGTTGTTACTCATGAATTAGTGAATGCATATGTTAAAATTTGTATGTATTTAAATGTATTTACAAATGTATTTAAATACAATTGATGTATTTTGTATTTAGTATCTAAATACATTCGTAAATGTATTTAGTATTTAGTATTTAATACATTTCTCCTATGTATATAGTATTTAGTATTTAAATACATTCAATGTATTTATTGCCCAGCTCTGCATACAGTATGTAGATTTTCTTAAAATAATAAATTTAATCCGTCTGTGTAAGAGAGCATTTATGTCCTTTTTTTCAATAGATCTTCTTCTGAGTCGCTTTTTAAATTATTTGAGACCAGGATGGCTCGATGAGTTAAAGCGATTACTTTGATACCTCCATAATGGTACTTAATTAAAAAGAAAAATGGCAAAACGTGGTACGTGGACCTTAAAAGGTTGAAAACCATTGCTGTAAAAGGGATCCTTATAAATCATGGAAATTAAAACGTTTGTTTTACAGATAAGATAAAAAAAAAATCACAATCACTTTCTGCTTATCACACCAAAAAAAAAAAAAAAAAAATCAAACGAATACAAATGAAATGAACTTTAAAATAATCCCTTTTTTTTTAATTTCTGAAATGTTATTCAGAATTTTATTTAAAGTCTATTTTTCAGGACATTTATTTTCTGTGAACGCTTTTTTTTTTAATATAATTTTTAGTTAAAATAACGAAATTTATTGGTCAAGTTCATTTTTTTATTCAAAAATGTTATTCATTTTCTAAACGGAATTATCGTGCAATGCAACTTTAATACGATATTTTTGGAATTTGAGAAACTGCAAACTTTTTGACATTTATTATAGTCGGCCATTTAGAAGTTACTTCAGACTGGATGACTTTTAATATGAATTCAAGTTAGGCATTTTAAATTTCAGATGAAGTTTAGAGAAACAATACTTTAACCTTTTTTCAGAGAGAGAGAGAGAGAGAGAGAGAGAGAGAGAGAGAGAGAGAGAGAGAGAGAGAAGAGAGAGAGAGAGAGAGAGAGAAGAGAGAGTTACTGAATTAAATACACTTGTTCCACTCAAAGGAGGTAAAAGGGAGTGTCGAACAATGAGCCTCGCCTACTATAGGCCTGAACTCCGCTTACTGTGGACCTGAGACCCATCCATGCGCCATCTGTTGACGCTCAACGGAGTAGTGCTTCCAACAGATGGTGCGGATACCCAGTGACCATTTTAGTGAATTAAATAAATATATCAATCTGAAGTAGTAAAATGGTAAAACAAAAACAATGATTAACTATCGTTTCAACCAATTTAGGAACGGTTGATATAGTCAGTAGTGTGGGTATTACGTTATTTGATAATTGTAAGGTAAAACTAGACAGGCTCATCTTTATACCATTTATAATTTACATTTTATGAACATATATGTATATGGGATGAATTTCACAATAAAACACGTGAAATGAATAAATGCTGCAAACCCACAAGGAAAAAGAAAAACGATTCCAAGGCCTTTCGTGTATTCAAAGCTACACCTCGTCAGGGAATGAAGATAAAAGGCGAGAAGCCCATAAACATATACAACGTACAGGAAAACCAAAACAATTAGCACATACTTAACAAGGGTTAATGAGAGGCAAAATAAATTTTAACATGATGTCGTCAATGTTATACGTCCCCGCACTGTTATTGAAAGTGTTTTTAAAATGAATAAATGCACATTCTAGAATATTTCTTTCTATTATATCTCTGTTTTTAACAAGCGCTTTAGAACTATCCCACTTGTTGCTATGGTTACATCTATACATATGGTTAAATAAATATGGTTAAATAAATGGTTAAATATATATATATATATATATATATATAACTTGTGGAATGGGACATTTCACTATCAGTGCCATATTCTGGAAGAGTTCTTTAAGAAATGAAACAAGGCTCAACGCTTTATTTTTGCTTTAAGAACAAAAAAAAAAAGAAAAACAAAAAAGAGACAGAATTCTTTCTTTGCATTGACAAGAAAATGGTTTAAAAAGAATTGTTCGCGTGATTAAAGTTTACCTTCCAAAGTGAAATTAAAAGCTAAAAATGTGTCTGCAAATAGAGATATATATATAGAAAGTGGGAGCAATACCACTTATATATATATATATATATATATATATATATATATATATAATATATATATATATATATATACAGGGTGGGCCGTAAGTTTCCATACATAGGAAAATTTAAACGTTTGTTTTTATGTTTCAGATATTTGGATCAGCAGTTTCCGGATGCTTGGATTGGTCGGCGTGGTCCTGTGGAGTGGCCTCCCAGATCCCCAGATCTCACCCCCCTTGATTTCTATCTTTGGGGCACTTGAAGGCCATGGTGTATCAGGAAAAGATACGAGACATAAATCATCTAAAGGAACGTATCACCAACGCCATATACAAGCATAACGTCAACTGTGCTAATGCGTGTTCATCAACAGTGGGGAACACGTATTGAAATGTGTTTTCAAAACAATGGCAACCATGTAGAGCATATTATATAAATAAAAATGGTTGTCCATAAAAAAATGTTTATTTTTCCTATGTATGGAAACTTACGGCCCACCCTGTATATATATATATATATATACGGTATATATATATATATATTTCGGTATTCCTATCAGATAAAGACGAGAACCCCGTCGGAATATCCGAATCGTCGAATTAAGCGACGAATTATATAATATTTGAGATGCCAAATCGATTACAGTTTGTATTATTATATTATACGCAAATATAATGTCATAACGTGTTCAGTAAGTATATAATTACACAAGTGTAAAACTAGGGAAAACTTTACTCTTGTTGAATTATTTACTGAACTCTTTATGGCATCTTATTTGCGTATAAATTAAACGATGAGGCACCGGACTAAACGATGAAGGATCGTATTGGTAATCGTTGGAACAAGCGAAATCGGAACACAAAATATATATATATATATATATATATATATATATATATATATATATATATATATATATACTGTATATATATATATATATATTATAGGTGAATGTATGGAAGAAAGTTGTTCGTATGTTAAATTATTGAGGTTAACCCAATCTAATTAAGGTGAAATAAATTGTTCTCAAATCCATGCAAAGATATATTGACGACATCATTTCTTCGGTCGGTTTTAAATGGCTGAAATTCGATTCGCATTATGGAAATAAGCTTAAGAAAATTTTTCTTTTCGAAACTTTTCCTTATTTTTATTTTTTTTTTATTTTTTATTTTTTATTTTTTTGTCTTTTTCTTGTTTTTCTTCTTCTTTTTTTCCTATCTTTTTACAGATCCTTTTCGGATGCACGTAATAAAAACAGTTTGAGGAGAGTTATACCTTTAAAATGGTTTCACTATGCGAGGGAATCAATATGCTCTGTGCTTTTATAGTTAGAAGGCTCTTCCACGAAATAGATTGGGAGCTGATATATATATATATATATATATATATATATATATATATATAATATATATATATATATATACACATACACACGGATGATGCTTGGTGTGATTTTGAATTTTGAATCTTGATATGCAGGTCGTATACAGGAATCCTTGTTCAATTCGCGTACAGTATGCACGCGAACATTGATGTCTTGAGAAGGGCATCTGTGAATGGGATGTCCATATCGTTGTGGCTCTTTACACCGTCCTGAAACGAGCACCGGCCATGCATTGAAGTCAGGAACGACGCGTTACCTTACCTGAACGAGCGGGCACAACAATCGTATTGAGGGACGTTGGGCAACGAAGGCGAGGTGAATAGATGCTGCCGTTCGGGTATTATCGTTTATAACTCCAGTTTCGGTCGTTGCTCATCTGAGGGAATTTGTAGACGTAGATGATGATTCCTTCGTAATACTACTACTGTTGTTGTTGTTGTTGTTATCATCTGCCGACGTTGCTGTCCACGCGTCGCGTTGACTTTGGTGTTTGGCTTTCGGTTGGCTCATAGCCAGCAAAGGTCGGTTCAAACAATCGCCCTCCTTATTTTCCTCCTTTCAAACAACGTCTGTCGCATGGCATTTGTTTGAAAAGAAACTCTATTTTTATTTATTGAAACGGAAAATTCCTTCAGTGTTAAACCTTCTCTCTCTCTCTCTCTTTCTCTCTCTCTCTCTCTCTCTCTCTCTCTCTCTCTCCACTTACTTTCAGGAAATTAATTGGTACAACGTTTGTTTCGCACTATATATCAGTCCACCGTTTAGGTATTTCTCCGATAGGATCACCTGAAGATCAGGGCCCCCATGTATTCTTGTTTTTTTGCTTTACAGTACCAAATATAATAAAAATTAAATTGAATGCCCGGTTAGGTCAACTGTACGCCCTTGACGATTGGTTAGGTTAAGTCGTGATACTTTCGTATTTTCGTTAGTTTTAACGAAGATATCATTTGGTAATTGAGGCTGGGGGCCCTGATCTTCAGGTGATCCCTCCGATATACAGAACGAATAATTAAAGAGACCAAAATAATGCACGTCGACATTTTACAAAGAATCGTCGGCATAAATGTCACTTTCTCATCTCCCATTTTACTCTTATGATTTTTTTCTTTTTTTTTATACTTTATTAGAATACATTTTATACAGTTAGTGTATATATATATATATATATATAATATTATATATATATATATATATATATATATCGTAATATGAGTTTAAAAATGTATGCATTAATATTCAGTTTGGGCGGATTTGGGCTATAGAAATCTGTCGTCTCAGGATGGAGTAAATTCTTCAGCAAGGAGAAAAATAAGAAATTTGAAAAATAAATAAATGAAAATAATAATAATAATAATGATAATAATAATAATAATAATAATATTTGTGCCTTTCCCTCGCCTTTTCTTCGTTGTAGCTTAGACAAGCAATAAAAGAAGGACGGAGCTTCCTTAGACTTTATTATCGAACGGAAAAAAAAAAAGAGAAATATTTCCTGAAAGACAGACCCTTTTTCGGAGCATTTTTGTAAAAGAAGAAAATACCTGTAAAAATCAGAGAGAAATAGACACGGAATAAATATCTTCTTCTCCTACTTATCCTTATATACATATATATATACACACAGGGTGTCCCATAAGTCTGGTCTCATAGGAAAATTTATTTTAAATTGAATTTACAAACGTAATACATAAGGACTAAAACAAATGTTCAAATTATGTCTTGTTTTGGGACTTTTTTTTTGTTGCAGGTAGAATAACGCAATGGCTAATATGGAAGCGAGTTACACTCCTCATGAAAAGGCGGAAATTGTTCTTTTGCGTGCTTCTGGCCTTAGCCAAAGACGGACAGCTGAATAATTTCACCGTCGTCATCCCAATAAACCACGACCCGGTCAGTGGTCAGCGTTTTGTTGGTCAAATGCGTTCAAGATTCAAGGAGATCGGAAGTGTTTAGGATAAACCAAGAGCAGGTCGCCCGAGAAATTAATTGGTGCTGAAAGTAGTATTGATGTACTTTCCAGGATCGCAGTGAGTCCACAACGATCGGTGAGAAAGATTGCATATGAAAGTGGACATTCAAAGACATCTGTACACCAAATATTGTAACGTCACAAATTTCATCCGTACAAGTTACATTTTGTACAAGAATTATATGGCGATAATACAGATCAACGACTTCAATTTTGTGAATGGTTTAAGTAAAAAAGAAACCTAGCGGACGATATTATGTTTAGCCATGAGGCGTGTTTCCACCTGAATGGATATGTAAACCGATACAACACCGTGTACTGGGCGCAGGATAATCCTCATGTTGCTGTTGATGCTCATCGCCAAACTAACCCAAAAGTGATGGTGTGGCGCGGCATTCCTGGAAATCTTGTTTTGGGACCAATATTTCTGGAAGGAGGACTTAATGCAAAACGATATCTCCAGTTGTTGCACGATGTGTTGGAACCGTATTTGAACGAAATGCTACTCGCAGTGCGACATCGGTTTAACTTTCAGCAAGATGGAGCACCACCACACTTTGGCCGTGAGGTGCGATGTTGGTTGGATGAAGTTCTTCCTGGGCGATGGATTGGGCACAGGGGACCAATCGAGTGGCCACCAGTATCCCCGAACCTCACACCCTTAGATTTTTCTCTGTGGTCACTTTAAGTCTGTTGTGTTCATTGACCATCCACGTACCATTGAAGACCTTAAAGAAATTATCCGTGCTATTTGTGCACAAATCACACCAGAGACTTTGGGGCACGTGTGCGTTTAAGTTCGGAACATCGTATCAATATGTGCGAACAACAAAAAGAACATCAATTTGAACCTTTGTTTTCGTTCCAATGTATTATTTTTGTGAATTAAATTTAAAAAAAAATTTTCCTATGAGACCGGACTTATGAGACACCCTGTATATCTATATCGTTTTCTTCGTTTCTTCGTTTTCTTTTACACAAGGTCAGCTCATAACTGTAATAGATACTAATATATCTTTATACTGTCTATAAATATTTATTGCCTCATTGCATAAAATTATAACACGGGTGAAGATTTTTATATTTAATAAATCCCAGCTTGATTTGCTTTTATAATGTAAATAATTTTTTTTTTTTGTATAGAATCGGTTAATGATAACTAATAAATAATTTAATTATAAATTTTATTATTTTGATTGGAAATTTAATTTAATAAATTTTAAATTTTAATACTATAATTTGTAATTTTTAACTCTATAAGTTGATGGTCGTGCGTGCTGTATATACTCGTATATACACTATACACAGCGTTGGGCACTAAAGCGTTAATCCGATAACAGTTAATTAACGAAGTTAACTTTTTTTAACGGACTATTAACGGAAGTTAATTTCCATTTATCGTTATCGGACCAGTTAACTTCCGATAACTCGATATTTAGTCTGTTAAAGTCCGTTAACACGTTAACTGCGAGGAGTCATTCACGGAAGATCACCGCTCCGCGAATGAATTCAAACCGCCATAACTTCAGTCTGCCAATTCCGTCCTCTGCCGCAGTGGAACGGCTCTTCTCTCTCGGCAAGGACATCCTGAGGCCCAAGAGGTCAAGACTGGCAGTTGGGCCTAACTTTGAGAAGTTGGTCTTTCTGAAGGGCAACCAGCACATTGTGTCATATAGTCTTTAATAAATGTGCCTAAAATTTAATTTTACCTTTCAGTTCCCGCCATAATAATTCTCTGGTAAATTAAAATTTAGTTAATAGTTAGTGGTTACAAGGGTTTCAAAACATGTAATCAGTACATTTTTTATTAAAAATTAAAAAAAAAGTTAAGCAAAAAAGTTGCAAAACTTGATAAAAATACAGTTAAATACCTATTTATTGTTGGATTTTGCATAAATAAACATTTTCTATGGGGTTTAAAGCTTTTTTCCTTGATTTTTTAAAATGTTAGTAAAGAAATAGTTATCGTTAACGGATTATCGTTAACTTCCGTTAACTTTGTAGTAAAATTATCGGATTATCGTTATCGGAGTTAAAAATTGGGGTTAACGGATTATCGTTATCGAAGTTAACTTTTTGGTTAACGGTGCCCACCACTGACTATACAGTATAGTATATAACGGTTTTAGGCGAATTTGTCTACAACAATTTGTCTAAAGATACAATTCATCCACAACAATTTGTCTACAACAATTTATCTACAGCAATTAGTCTACAGATACAATTTATCTACAATAATTTGTCTACAGATACAATTTGTCTAGAGAAACTATTACTAATATTGGACCTAGTATGTTTCATGGACTGCTCTCGATTTTCCTACGAAATTGAAAACAAGGGCAGTCGATGACCCTGATTTTGTTTCTGCAATCGGTTTTCTTGAGAAACCTAACCTGACCTAACCTGACCACCTGACCTAACCTAACCTAACCTGACCTGACCTAATCGAGTTTTTTATACTATTGTTTTTTGCAAGATATCGCACTAATTCTTGTCATTTTTTGTGAATTTGTATGGCATAAGCGGCACACCAGCTCGGACTTATTCAAAAAGATGGAGTGTATTGCGTCGTTTCAGTAAATAAATTTATTCAATATCCAATAACATTTTTCTTTATCATTTCTCAAGAAAACCGATTGCAGAAACAAATTTTTCATTTTTTTGAAAAAATTAATAATTAATAATTAACATCAAATAGCTTTCATTTTTCCTCTCTAGACAAATTGTATCTGTAGACAAATTATTGTAGATAAATTGTATCTGTAGACTAATTGCTGTAGATAAATTGTTGTAGACAAATTGTTGTAGATGAATTGTATCTTTAGACAAATTGTTGTAGACAAATTCGCCGGACACCGTATATAACGATTGTGACGAATGCACAGACCGTTTAACTATTAAATTTACAATTAAATGTACCACAATACAAATCACGAATCAGTAGAAGAAAAAAAAAAGAAATATAAAGACATTAATGTAGACTGATTCCAAAGTAAAAGAAAACTTGATATTTTTTTTTTTATCCTAAAAAAACCAATCCTTTTTCTTTACAACTTTATTTTCACATAAACCAATTCGGATATTTGCGTGATTTATATAACATATTTAAGCCGTAAACAATTCATGTTTGCTGTTTATCATTGCTGGATTATGAAAACGATATTTCGCCTGTCATTGCAAAGCAGGCTTCAGCGGAACCCTTTTGTGTGTTGGAACCAATGTTTGCACTGATATTTGGTGTTCGTAAGGTACACCGCCTAATCAGTCGTGTAATGTATATATGTATAATTACTTGCAAAATCTTTGTACATATTAATAATTAATAATAATAATAATAATAATAATAATGGTGAAACACACATACACACACGTGTGTGTGTGTGTGTGGGCATGGGTGTACGGGATAAGTAGTCTCTGGGGAGTCTAACTGTTTGGACCCGACAAGAAAGATGTTGCTCAGAGCTTCAGACCGACATTTCCATAAACTAAATAAAAAAAATATTGAGCTAACACATTAGCGTCTGCAGGAATTTTTCTAGTGTAGGGCTGAGCGAAAATGAAAGGGCCAAGCCATAAAAAATGATGCTGGTAGAAGTAGATGCTAGCATATGATTTTCATGATGTATACTTTTTGCATGTTTCTCAAGTCTGTGCGAAGCACTCCATTTCTTGAAAATAAAAGGCTTCTGACTTTTAGGGCCAAACTTATTACATGCATAACAAGATGCTTCATCCTTTTCTATGTCGTATTCAATCCAGCGATAATCGTTATACCACTTCATTTTAAACCTTCTGTTATGACCGGAGATGACTGTAATTGGATATTGTTTAAGATCGGTTGCCTTGGACCTTCTGGCCCGGTGAGTACTGTGGAACTAGAAGCATTTGGTGCCACATAAATTTTCTCCTGTCTGATGTGGGCTTCTTCTTTGTCGTCATTCTCCTCCTCTCTTTCCTTATCCTCTTCATCATCTACCTCTTCCTTTTCTTCATCACCGCACGATGGTTTTTCTTTATTAAGTGCTTTTTCTCTTTCATTTTCTTCTTTCACCTTGTCTGCTTTTCCGTCACCTTTCAGCAACTGTTCGGTTCCTATTGTTATTGGAGATTCCTCAGAGTCAGAGATACCAACGCCAACATCATCAACATGTGCTGCTTTTCTTGGAAGTTCTGCCTCAGTATGAAAATACTTGAAATCTTTGACTGAGATTGTGGCAGCACACGGACAGTATCAGGACTCTAGGAGTTCTCCCAGACAATATCAAACTTTGATGATGTTTATTCATATGTCTGACTTTGAAATCATTGTCAAAAATTTCATTGCACCCGACACATTTGACTTTGTACCTGCTGCTATGTTCTCGTTTTCGTAAGTTAATTTTTTGAGACATTTTGTTTTCCAACTAAAAGCCATAAAAGTAAATCTGAAATAAAAAATAAACAAGATTATTTAAGGTGATTGGAAAAGTAAAAGCGATAATGCAAGCAATGCAGCAAAACTCGTTTTTCATCAAGTATGAGAAAAATACAGTAATATAAATTATAATGATGCTAGTATGTAAATTACTCTTCAGTTTTATCTATTTAAAATCAGATGCATACGAGACAAGACGACTGTACAGGTACAACCATACAAGTGGTCAAATAAAATTAATTTGTAAAATAATTTCAGTTCACAGTTTTGCCTTCTAATCCTGTTTTCGTCCCTTTTTAATTTTTCTCTCATTGACATGATGTGATCGACCCGACAAAGTAAGGCAAAATGAACCCGACACAAAGGTTGACTGGGGGGGGGGGTCCAGGACCCCCCAGACCCCCCGCCTCCTACGCCCATGTGTGTGGGTAAAGCGCCTACTCGTTAATCCAAAGGTTACAAGCGTGAGATCCGCTCCCTTACTTTGTAGGACTTTCAGTGCTTCAGGGTTTCAGGTTAGACCTCGGGCTTCCACGGGTACGGCGGTCATGCCGAAAGATAACAAGTATTCTAAATCATATATGATGATGGCCTAAAGTTAGCAACTCAATCATTTGCTGATAGCTTTTATTCTCAAACCTTTATATTGTCGCTTCGTTCAATACCTTGAAAGGCCTAAAAATGCATAAAGATATCGTTATCTGACTTTATTGCAACCGTCATCCGTCGAGTCAACGTTAGTAGTTGATATTTCCCAAATGCCAACGAAAGGTAGTCGTGGGTGTAACAGGGTGGGCAGTAACAGGGTGTGGTACTGTTAAAAAATCATTATTAAAAAATACATTTCTGAATTTTTATCATTATAATCATAGACAATATTTAAATAAAAAACGCACAAAAAATGTCTTTGTTTGAACTGAACTTGAATCTTACGTAACTTCTTCAAGATGGGTTGGAAAAACTTAATGGGACAAAATTTCTCCATTATTTTTATAACAAATGGACGACCAGAAATTCTATTTATTCTTCAATTCCATTTGTTTTTAAGAAAATATAAGAAAATGGGAAAACTGATAAATTATGGAACTCAAACTTTAGTAAAAATTATGCATTATAATAATAACGAGAAATAATATAGAATAAGGTTAACAAGATTGACAAATAGATTTCATCAGGTCCCAAAACATAATACTGCATTTTTACAAAGAACTTATATATATATATATATATATATATATATATATATATATATATATATATATATATATATATATATATACTAGGGCATGACATGCGGTGCCTGTGTATTTTTAATTTTAAATGCCTTCTCATCTGACATAAAACAAAGCAATGTTAAGAAATCCTTAAAAATAAGAGGTGCATCATGCTTAACTCTCTCTCTCTCTCTCTTTTATATATATATATATATATTATATATATATATATATATATATATATATATATATAATATATATACAAGGGTGAGTCAAAAGTCTCCATACATAGGCGAAATGGTCATGATAAATAAATGATTATTTATTTTTTTTTTTTTTGCAGGTGATGTGCTGAGATGCCTTTGTCCCAAGAAGAGCGTATAGAGATCATTCTTCTGGCAGGATCAGGAAGCTGTCGCGAGGTTGCCGAGGATTTTAACAGAATACACGCCCCCGGCACGCACATCACACACGACACCGTTGCCAAACTCATTGAGAAGTTCAAGAAGACTGGAAGTGTTGCAGACCAACCGAGAAGTGGCCGTCCACGAACAGCCACCGATGAATGCACAGCGACCATGGTGCTGGCAGCGTTCGCAAAGAGTCCCCAAAAAAGCACTCGACGGATGTCTGCAGAATGCGGTGTCAGCCAAAGGAATATCGTCCGCATTATGAAAGAGCACAGATGGCATCCATACCAAATGCAAATGTTGCAGTATCTTAGCGAAGACGACCCGGACAGGCGGCTGGAATTCTGTGAATGGGCAAGAACAAAAGTGGACGAAGACACGGAGTTCTCGGCTGGCATCCTGTTTTCAGATGAAGCCAACTTTTATGTTCATGGAGAGGTTAATCGTCAAAACGTACGTTATTGGAGTGATGACAACCCGCACTGGATGAGTCCCTCAAAGACGCAAGGCGCTGGAAAAGTGATGGTGTGGTACGGGATATGGGGCAACACAATTGTTGGCCCTTTTTTCATTGACACCAATCTGAATGCCGAAATGTATCTAAACATGCTGCAAGACACAGTCATGCCGTCCCTGCTGAACGAGGACGGGGGATTTCCAGCGTACTTTCAGCAAGACGGGGCGCCACCCCATTACGGTATCTGCGTGCGCCAGTGGCTGGATCAGCAGTTTCCGGGTCACTGGATTGACCGCCGTGGTCCCGTGGAGTGGCCTCCGAGGTCCCCAGACCTCACCCCCCTTGATTTTTACTTGTGGGGGCACTTGAAGGCCATGGTGTACCAGGTGAAAATAGAAAACACGGACCACTTAAAGGAACGCATTCGTGATGCGTGTGCACGCATAACACCAGACGTGTTAACGCGCGTTTGCCATGACTGGGAGGAACGCATCCGTATGTGCATTCAGTGTAATGGTGCCCACATAGAGCATATTTTGTGACTTACAAGTGATTGCATAATAAAGTGACCATTTTGCCTATGTAGTGGTGCTCAAGCGCTTTCGTCTAATGACATCCTCAGGAACACTCAGTGTTCCTGAGGATGTCATTAGACGAAAGCGCTTGAGCACCACTTTGTGTTTCTTTCCCCTTCGTGGTTTTATTCATCATAAATATTTTTCACGTGTCACGTGAAATAATTTTCATATATATATATATATATATATATAATATGTGAAAATTATTTCACGAAAGTGTCACGTGAAAAATATTTATGATGAATAAAACCACGAAGGGAAAAAGAAACACAAAGTGGTGCTCAAGTGCTTTCGTCTAATGACATCCTCAGGAACACTGAGGCGTGGTTTTATTCATTATATATATATATAATATATATATATATGAGAGAGAGACATGCTTCAAGTGTTCCTTATTTGGTCATACAGTTTTTCTCATGTGCATAGGAAGGACCAATTGTGCGAAGCTTCTGCTGCCTTACAACCTTACAAGAGACTTTTTGTTTGCCCTCGATAGAAGGTAGCTTTCTTGAGAACATTTCCATGGTGACCAGACGTCACACCATACCCTCGAGATTTACTAGCTGCATCCTACCCAGTCAGAACTAGCTTCCGGTAGATGCCGCACCTAAATTAGCAGGCCTCCACCTTGGCCTAATTATTATTCTTTAATTTAATGAACTTAAATTCATTGGCGTATACTCTTACAATGAGCACATAATCTAATTCATCCACTGTACATTTGTCTTATATTGTTAAGTAGCTTTAATCTCAACAATTCATGCACGTTGCTTATCGCAATTTTCATTAAGCTTTGTAACGTTATTGACTGTAACACTTATTTGCTTTGTTCAATT
Source organism: Bathynomus jamesi (assembly GCA_023014485.1). Lineage (NCBI taxonomy): Eukaryota > Metazoa > Arthropoda > Malacostraca > Isopoda > Cirolanidae > Bathynomus > Bathynomus jamesi. The sequence continues at coordinate 290,648 of JAJOZX010000613.1, read as the reverse complement.
AAAGGAAAAAGACGCGCAATTTATTTTTTTCTTTGTTTTGATCCACAAAATTAAATGGTGATCCTTCAAGCAAACATTAATTAATTATTTACCGTAAGTTATCAATTACATTCATTATAGGGCCTACAGTCGAACAGGCTCTCTCTCTCTCTCTCTCTCTCTCTCATATATATATATATATATATATATATATATATATAATATAATCATAGATAGGGCCTACATATATACACACACACAATTCAATTTGTGCATATGAAGTTTATTTTAATGACATTTTTACTCTTGATGTTCGCATGTCTTCTAAAAAATTTTTTTTTAACCTTTTTCTGTAATATATTATGAATCCAACCTTTCGCCGTTCGTTACTTAACGAATATATAAAAGAATTTTTACCTTTTTTTTCCTACCTTTTTTTTTAAAACCTTTTATTTTCCACCTTTTTTTTAAAACTTTTTTTTTCTTCTACTTTAAGAAGTTTCACATTCTATATTGTTAAAAGTCTCTCTTTCAGTTCATTAAAAAGAGATGAATTAAAAAAAAATAAAGAAATAGAGAGACGGAAAGATGATTTTTTTCGCAAACTGGATCAAAGACAATGAATATTAAGTGAGATTTTAAACGAGACATATCTTTCTTCCTCCGCTGCCACCACACCGTATAAGACGCCATCTTTCGTTTTTTTTTTTTTTTTTTTTTTTAAGTTCCCTCCCTCTCTTTTCCTCATCCCTCAACACCCACTTTTAGCGTTCGAGATGTTACATATGTATAAATATACAATACTATATTGAACAAATATTTTTATTTATATTATATTTAAATTAGTTTCGTTTTATCCAGTATATATATATATATATATATATATATATATACACACGTTTAATTTGTATAATTTTTTACCATTATCGTACATATTCCTATTTTCGACCAATATTTGATTGTATACTCTTCCTTAATACCTTGTCTTCCTAAAGTTTTAGGAGGATTAAAAATTAGGTTTTACTCGAACCCTTGAAACCCATTATGAACGGCAACGCTTCGTTAAGACGACCGCAGTCCATTAACAATAGTTCGTTTGTGCATATACAAACGTTAAAGTTCGCGCAGCGGAATTTTGAATTGGTAAAAATGTCTAAATTTTAGTTGTAGATTGGGACAAATCATTTGTATTATATTTAAACTTAAATTTGAGAGAGAGAGAGAGAGAGAGAGAGAGAGAGAGAGAGAGAGAGAGAGAGAGAGAGAGAGAGAGAGAGAGAGAGAGAGAGAGAGAGTAAACGACCGATTCTACGTGGGGATACATTCCTGGAGACCCCGCGTAGGTTTGGACCGCGTTGTATTTTGTTAACATTTTTATGAAGTAAAAAATATAGCCACGTTCTGAGACGAATTTAAAATTTAAAATTTAAAAAAAATAATTTAAAAAAGTAAATAATAAAAGAACCAAAATTCCTTTTATCACAATTACTCTCTCTCTCTCTCTCTCTCTCTCTCTCTCTCTCTCTCTGTATATATGAATAAAAATAATGAAGATGAGGGATGACAACAAAGACATGGGATGACAACGAAATTTTTATTAAACTAAACTGAACGGAAAAATTTGTGATTTTTTTCTGGTGACTCGATGTCTTTCAAGTAAATTTCACTGGTTTTCTTGGTGGTTTCTAAAACACGGCCGATAATAATATTTCGGTAAAATTCCAGAATCCAGTCGCAGTTCGGTGACTGAACAAACTAAATTAACCTTACCACCTTAATGTAGCCTAATTAGCTAATATTCAGTGGCCCCAAAACTGAATATTAGCCGATTAATGCTTTAACACCGAGCGTTTTTGTAGGGTTAAGTCTAAATGTGTGTATTTGAAATGGTACGTATTCGACCCATTCGGCGGTAGAGGGTTAATATATATTAGGTTGGTTAGGTTAGGTTAGTTATGTTAGATTGAGCTAGATTAGTTTGGTTAGGTTTGGTTTGGTTAGTAATTCCAGACTGTCTCTGAACTGCCTCTGGATTCTGGCATTTTGCCGATATGTTACCCACCCGGCATCTTACATGACCCTGCGCTTTAGTACGACCCAGCTTTCTTCTTAGCGTCTGATGCCCTTTCGAAATTGGGAACACTGTCAGCAATTTCAAGGTCAGAGTTCATGAACTGTACGAACTTCTTCACTGCTAACAAAAGCATCTCGGCTGGAGGCATTGCTACGTTGTTATCATCATGTCCCTCGCCATGGCCCCCGGCTTCGGCAGCAGCTTCAGTCATCTGATTGGTTGCGCTTTGAGCGAGGTTGAATTTTCGTACTTCGTGTAGATTTGAAATTTTACCGTTTAGAATATTTTAATGGTTTCAATTTTTTTCCTGTGTAGAACCGGGCCGCATAAAATAATTGCGCGTAGAATGGGTCGTCTAATATAGCAAGTAAAACAGCTTGGTACAGTTCCGTAATAATTCTCCCCCGAATAAATGGTTAGATAAACATGTCATTCATTTATTTCCACCTTCTTGTACACTGTAATACAAATGGCAAACAAACAATCAACTGACAGAAATCGGGCGCTACTTTTGACTCACCCTGTATATATATATATATACACACAGTATATGTATTCGTATAAATAAACTGTGAGTAAATTATGTCCAAAAAGAGTCATTATTGTACAATGAGATCAGGTCAGATCACCTTTGCCCCAAATATCTTCTTGTTAGTATTTCAATCATTGGAAGTGCCAAAATACTCACACAACATATAACTTATACAACTTGTCATAACGTAATTCAGACGCTTTATCCTCTATTTTGAGATAATAATCATGTTGGTACCATTAGGAATTAGGTTAAAAAAAATTAACACTCCATCTACCCAATTTGAAACTAACTTAAATGCAAACTTAGCCCTTTACTGCACAGAGGTTGGATCATCTGAAGCTCAGGGCCCCCAGCCTCAATTACCAAATGATATCTTCGTTAAAACTAACGAAAATATCACGACTTAACCTAACCAATCGTCAAGGGCGTACAGTTGACCTAACCGGACATTCAATTTAATTTTTTATTATATTTGGTACTGTAAAGCAAAAAACAGGAATACATGGGGGGCCCTGATCTTCAAGTGATCCCAGAGGTTTTTTCGAAGACTGAATAAAGTCGTCTGGCGTTAGCCAGAACAAAATCAGTAAAGTTAACACTGTTTGCTAAATGGTTAACGAGTTCATCTAATTTGTATTTGCGTCAAATTCCCTCTTTTTTTTTTTTTTCTTTTACGATGTTACTCTTCAGTTTTTATTGGTTCGAACCCCTTTTTTGTGTATCGAATAATCCTTAAAACCACGTATTTTATATCAAAGACTGAAGAAAACACCCGAACCTCATTCAGTCTTTCAATTTCCACAATCTTTCTTTATAAGGATGAAAAATAAAGCGTATATTAATGTATTGAATAAAACCAACCTACCTGACCAAAATTCGCGCGGCGCGGAAGACTCGGAAATGTGGAATTGGGTGAGAGAGGCCTAACCGCAACCATTACGAGAATCAACTTGATTTCGGTTTTGGAATACGTGACAAACTCCTTTTCTCTTTCTTCTTTATTGGTTGAGAGGCAGAAACGAAATATTTTCATGTGTTCAACGAAATGGCTCGATCATGACGAGTTGAAAGGAAAACCCAGAGGAAAAGGGCATAATTTATATAAGGCTTTCTTCTTTTTCTTCTTCTTCTTCTTCTTTTGCTTCTTCTTCTTCTTTTGCTTCTTTTAAAAGCATTTTGATTTGCTATAACTACGTATTGAACGGTTTTGATGGACTATTTTAGATGTTTTTTAAAGAAAATGTTTAGATAAAATACAAAAACAAACTCGAATTGCACCGTTTGGCATAATGTCGTTAAATTTACACTAATATATATATATATATAATATATATATATATATAATTTTTAAGTATGATTCATTTTAATTGACTTTAACAGGGGAGAAGTTAGTTTTTCTTTGTATACAAGATAACAAAGTCCTATACCCATTTCGTCGACAAGACCAAAACATCGACGCTGAAAAACCTACAACCTAACCTAACTTAACTTAATCTAACCTGATAATAACTCGTCAATAGTAATGTCAAGTCGATCAGATATCGTAAGGTCGGATGGCAAACGGTTTTCTGTTAATTTTTACGTCCATGTCGTTCGTTTAAAAAGGATATAACCGCTTACCTTTTCTTAAGGTCATGAATTTAAAGAATTTGTTTGTCGTGTCACGCGGGAAGGAAATTGGCATAAATGTATTTAATATTAAGACCATTTATAGCAATAAATGTATTATAATGAAGTCTGTTTCGGGTTAAAAAGATGTACAGTAGGTTAAGAAGAAGAAAGTTTCAGAAAAAATGGTTTTCCCTCGTCGATCGCCATACACGCGACCAAAGCTGACCAAAGTCATAACTTTGTAAATGGAAACTATGAAAGTGTATGCAGGAAACGAGACAAAAGCTTAGGCTAGCGTTCGCGATAACGAATTGAGGTCCTAGAATAAATGGGAGGGGGAGGGGTAAGGAACTACTTCAAATCATGCTACCTCATCTTTAGCCCCTCAACGAGCTGAAAGCATTAAGGAATTTAATTCCATTTTGAGGAATGCGGACTAATGCAAGAACCACTTTAATGGCGCTCTGTGCCACAAAAACACATAAACAGATTAGTGTTTTAGCGGGTCTCTCATTGTGTTCGGAAAAGTCTTTCTGAGATAGTCTGGGCTGGATATTCTGTATAGATAATGTAGGATGTGTGTAAATAGTCAATATATGAAAATAAAAACCCACTCTAATAGACAGAGTTTATTTCCACGACAGTTTCGACGCCCACTGGCATCCTCCTCGGGTGGATACAGAAACACGAATAGAACTCTGTCTATTAGAGTGGGTTTTATTTTCATATTTTGACCTTCACGTAGAAAAAAAGTGAACTTTTTGGCATTTAAATAGTCAATAGTTTAGGGATAGTCTATATATAGGTATAGTCTATATAAGTAGTATCGCTTAAATCGGCGTTTTCGTTACGTCTGTAACGTTTTCAGGTTTGGATAGATCTTTCCCCATGATACCTAATCTGGGCTACGTTATGACCCCTATTATGACCTATGTCGTAACACCGTTTCCCGTCGATCAACGAACGTAAGCGATATTGAGTCTGGAGAGTAGTTGAATGGGGGACCGTCCTCCGCATCTATATTATGTAGCGATCCCGTGGTTCGGATCCCACGTAAAGTTGTAGGTCCTCTCCATCATAAAACCTTAAAGTGTTGCGAATGAGATTAACAACCCAATCAACCAACCTAATTATTACAGTCATAAATATCATTTTCCACTTCGGCATAAAGGTACATACGTGCTAATCACCGATTTCTGTACCTTTCACTACACACGAGTCACCAAATAATTTTGAAGGAAGAAGGTAGAAGGTAGACTTGTCTCATTTCTCCTGTTTAACTACCAATTCTTTGTACTGTATTATTAGTTCGGTTATGTATTCTAAATTAATTATACTTCTTATTCGTGATTTATGTACAGGGTGTTTCAGAAGTCCGGAATTATAGGAAATACATATACTTGTGTATATATACTGTATATATGTAACATTAAAACTATTTCCTATGATTCCGGACTTTTGAAACACCCTGTATTATTAATCATAACTACCTACGAAGTGATGTTTTACCTTTAATTAATCTGAGAGCCCAGTAAAGCCTAAAACTTAAATGCCAAATTAAGTAAAAATAAATAGTCTAATTGACATTTTATTTGTATTTTGTAATGTGGCGAAAGTTGTAATATTGTAATATTTACTTTATATATAAATAATATTGATTTGAATTTTGATAATTGTATTATCAATGTCTTTGTTATACAAAAGCATCTGCTGTTAAATACAGAAATTATATTGCTTATTCCTTATGTAGGCTGACCTTATTTTATTCCAACCTTACGCAGGTTGACCTTATTTTATTCCAACCTTACGCAGGTTGACCTTATTTCACTCCAACCTTATACAGGTTGACCTTATTTCATTCCAACCTTGACACTTATCAGTTAATAATTTTTAATGTTGAAATAAGTGACATGTCAAAAATTTAATCTGTTTTTGAGAGTTTATTGGGGCTGTCGTAAGTATTCAATCTGACTGTGTTTAGTTTCCCAGCAACCAAGACCATTTGTTCAAGTTATATAAGTTATATACATATATATGCAGGTTCATGAATTTAAGATTTTTTAATGAAAATGAAGTTTGTGTAATATTTTCACTGAAAATAACCAACCTAAACTAATCAAATCCATAGTTTAACATAGTGTAACCTAACCCGGGATGGCCAAATGGTGGCCCGCGGGCCGCATCCGTCCCGTGAGACAGTTTTGCCTGGTCCCAGCCTCGAAATATTTGTCGGAAAACTCTCGATAAATAAATAAAGTAAAATATAAAATCACCCTGAAATATTAAAAAGCAAACTTTAAAATAAAGATATTATTGGCACGATTACACTGCAAAGAAATAATATCTTTGTTTTTTCTTGACGGGAATACAGTTTCTGAATCATTGTGATTTTCACCGCATTTTTTTTCATCCATTTTTCATTACTGAGGCCGGCCTCCGGACCTATTGGAGGTGGTAGAAAGTGGTTCCCAAGCAAATATAAGTTCGACACCCACTAAGTCCTAACCTACAAACCTTATTCATGTTTAAAATATTTGGTGACGACTTTACGTGATTCAACTTTGTTCCATTATGGACCTGAGCAAATTTTCATTCGTTTTTTCAATGGACATTTCATACCAGACTCGTTTAATTCGGGCAAGTGAGCAGACTTTGTTTAACTAATACGGTTCATTACTGCTTTAAACAAAGCTTGTGTACCCCGCAGCCTCCATAGTTTAAATAAACCTGCATACAGAAGTCCAGTCTCCTTCGCTTTTAGCTTGTTTAAATGGAGAAATGGGGGGGGGGGGAGGTCCTCTGTCATTAAGGGAGTGACTGACATAAAAATGAATACTCTCCAAACAATGGTTGTTTTTAAAACGTTTTACAGCGTTTATACACATTTATAAATGTTTAGAAAACGTGCCTGTCTTTGCTCCGTACGAAATGAAGTTACAATTATTGACAACAATATTTCCAATCTCGATTCAAAACTTTTACTATATTATATATATATATATATATATATATATATATATAACCTTCTTAACGTTGTTTGGGTTCCGTGCGTCGGTCTTTCTTCATACGAAGGTCAAGCTGGTGGCCCGCCTCTAGTTCTGGCTTGATGGAGGAGCGAGTTGCTCTTTTATGCTCTCCATCGTACATAGCCAGGTACACCCGTTTCATCTGGTACCGTCCTGAGCCAGGCATCTAGTCTTCTAAGTGGAATTTCAGCCATTTCGTGTAATGGCTGAAGATTTTTAGTCATTTAGCGAAATGACCAAGTGAAACAACCATTTCGCGAAATGACTAAAAGTTTCAGCCATTACGCGAAATGGCTGGTTACACACTTTGACTGTAACATATATATATATATATATATATATATATATATATATATAGAGAGAGAGAGAGAGAGAGAGAGAGAGAGAGAGAGAGAGACCATGAACAATATTCATCGTAAAATATATCTAACAAAAACTTAGCATGAACGCAGTTGTGAAAAGTGTATTTTCGCTTGTCTCCTTTTGAGTTCTGAACAGCACGAGTAAAATTCCCTCAATTGGAGCGAAAGGTATAAGAAAGAATATAAAGGGTGTAAGAGGGGTAAAGGGTAAAAGGTAATGAAAAGTCCTCGTAAGCAATATATATTATTCATTTTATACAATTTACTCCTTTTCTTCAAATTGGCATGGCGCGTTTTTTAACATGTTAAAAACACGAATAACTTTAACGACAGTGTGTGCACTTTCAGTATATATATATATATATATATAATATATATATATTCAGTTAATATATTATAATCATTTATGTATATTTATATATAATAAACTACTTACATTTTTCATTAAGTACTTGCTACCTTATATATATATATATATATATATATATATATATATATATATATATATATTTTGAACAGTTACATGTAATCTTATATACACATATCTACATATGAAATAGA